>CM052450.1:21018144-21065247 GCA_028533085.1 Varecia variegata | reverse complement strand
GGGGGAGGGGGTAGAATAACAATAAACATAATAAACATAATAAATAAGTAAACTGTGTAGGATTTTGGCAAGGTGATAAGTAAGTTCTTTCCACAAAAGGAAAAGTAGATGGGGGTAAAGAGATTTTAAACAGAGGAGCTTAGCTGAGACGTGACATCTGAACAAAGACTTGAAGGACGTAAGAGCCAGACATGAGCAGACTTTCCAGACTGAGGAGCAGCTCATACTGCGGGCTCCAGGCAGGGGCAGGCCTGGCATTTTCAGAAATAGCAGCGTGGCTGGGCTTGGTGGATGAGACTGGTAGGAGACAGGGCCAGACAGGTGATGGGGGTCGGATCAAGGGGGGCCTTGTGGCCACCATAACGACTTGGTCTTTACTCTCAGTGACGTGGGGACTCACAGCAGGATTTTGAACAGAGTGGCAGGACTCATTTAAGTTTCGAAGGATCACTCGGGCAGCTGTGTTGAGAACAGACCACAGAGGCACAAGGTAGAAGCTGGAAGAGCTGTTACTACCCCCGCAGTGCAGGTGAGAAATGATGGTGGCAGCAGAGAAGTAGTGAAAAACGGTTAGATTCTGCGTACACTCTGAAGAGCAGCTCACAAGAAGAACTAAGGGTAAGGCATTTGAGAGAAAGGAAGGAGTCAAAGATGACTCGCAGGTTTTCTCTTGAGCAACTGGAAGGAGAGAGTTGCCGTTAACCAAGATGGGGAGGCTGCGAGGAGAACCGGTTCGAGATGTCCATTAGACCTCCAAGCTGGGAAGCAAGCAGGCGGTTGGATAGACACGTCAGGAGCTCCAAAGAGAGGTCTGGGCTGGAAGCATAGATCTGGGATTTGTTGGCACATATAAAGTATGTAAAGCCATAAAACTGAATGAGAGAATAAGAGTAGAAAAAGGGCAGGGGATCAAAGATTGAGCCCTGGGCACTCCAACTTTTAGAACAGTGCTGAGCAATAAAAATATAATGCCAACAACACTGATTTTAAATTTTCTAGTAGCTGCATTTTAAAAAGTAAAAAGAAACAGGTGAAATTAATTTTAAACTATATTTTATTTAACTCGAGATACCCAAAATGTTATCATTTCATCATGTGAGCAAAGTAAGAATTAGTAATGAAATACTTTGCTTTCCTTTCTTTCCTAGTTAAGTCTTTGAAATCTGTTACGTACTGAACACTTGCAACAGTGGCAGTTTGGGCTGGCCACACGTCTAGTGTTCCACAGCCCCGTGGTGAGGCTGGTGACTAACCTGTTGAATGGCTTCGATTTAGAGGTTTAGAAGAGAGGTTATTAAAGGAGACTGAGAAGGAGAAATCTGTCAGGTAGAAAGAAAACCGAGACATCGTGGCATCCCAGAAGCCCTGTGGGTAGGAGCGGTGATGATCTTAGAGGTTCTGTTCTGACGGTTTCGGGTTCCTCCGTGAAGAAGCGGGCGAGCTTTACTGCCCAGGGTGAGGACGGACGGGGAGGAGGTGCTGGGGTGTGGGGAGAGAGGAGAAAGTGTGAAGTAGGAGGGTGGATGGGAGAGTGAATAGACTGTGATTGCTGGGCAACACGAAAACTCACTGCGATTGAGAATCATGAATGAGAGTGAGGACAAGTCAGTGAGGTTGGGTGTTTTTCTGCAGCCACAAGGATCCAGGAGGGACAGATGGGGACTTGGATTTAACCAGGGTCATGGGTGTGTGCCCAACTTCTGGATGCCACTTTGTTTTGGTTAAACTTGTTCTGATTGCAAATGACAGAAATCAGCTCATGTTAGGTAAATCAGAAAAGGAAGTTTATTGGAAGAATGCTGGATGGTTTTCAGAAATCAAAAGCTGGCCAGAGAGCCAGGAAGCGGGCAGCAGTCAAGCACGCAGCTGCAGGCGCTCTCCTAGCGTGCCTGCCTCCTCCTTACCCACCATGCCTCCTCTGCGTTCTCGTCCAGGCCCCACAGTGGCCCTGCCACGCCCAGTTAGGTGTCACCTCACCCCGAGCCTCAGAACCCACAGTTGTCTTCAAATTTATATCATGCCATAGATTGAAGAGTGTCCCACCTCAAATTCATATGATGAAGCCCTAACCCCCGGTGTGATGGTATTTGAAGACGGAGCCTTTGGGAGGTAATTAGGGTTAATGAGGTGATGGGATTAGTGCCCTTATGAGAAGAAACCAGAGTTACCTCTCTCCACCTAGGAGAGCGATGTGAGGATGCAGAGAGAAGATGACCGTCTGCAAGTCTGGATGAGGATGAGAGGCTTCACCGGGAACCAAGTTGCTTAGCACCTTGATATTGAACTTCTAGCCTCCAGAACTGTGAGAAATGTTTTTGTTGTTTAAGCCCCCTTGTCTGTGGTTTTTGTTAGGGCAGCCTGAGCTAAGACTGCTAAGTGAAAGAATCTGATGGAACAACCTTCGGTCATATGGGATGTGAGTCAAGGAAAAAGTTAATAATTCAAAATATTGTTTTATATATTTGCAAAATCATAGCTTCAGAGGCTGACTCCTAGTAAGTGTTCAAATGAAGTTTTGTGAAATATTCAGTGTTAAAGGGTAATATCACAAAAAGATGAAAAGACAACTGTAGTACAGATATAAAGTGAACATATATCAAAGATTTTATTTAACTCATTAATTAATAAGGGATTCAGTAAGATGTTTCAACTAGTTCAAAGGAGAAGTCAAAAACCACACATATATGTAGGTCATAAAATGAATTTACATATATATGCAAAACTGGATTTTTTTTTGGAGGGAGTGAGAGAAATCAGTTGTCTCTTCACTAGACAAGATTCATTTTCATGTGTATAAAACAGAATTATTTGCATTGCTATCAGTTTTTTACAACTTATAGTGTTGTAAAATAGCTCAAAGACAAAGGTGCAAACCCGTAGAATCGGATAAGCTAGAAGGGCGTGCTGTAGATAATGCATAGTTTTCCACTGAAGACATTCAATAATTCTTTGATCCATTTCACAGTCTTTCATAATTTTTTCTAACTACTGAAAATACCTGAGTTATTGGTAAGCACCATTTCTTCATCATTCTCTCACTGTCCATTATTTTTATGTGTTCAATTTGGCACCTTTTCATTTTTAAAAATGAAGTTTTCTATTTAATTATTTAAAGTTATATGGCATTCAAAGTCATAATCACACACAATGAAATATCAGCCAAATTCCTTGGTAAATGTTAACTTTTTTTTTAGAGAGAAGGTCTAGCTTTGTCGCCCAGGTTGTTTGTTACTGTAACCCCTCCTACCCACGTATTCCCTTTTTAAAATTACACACGTGTAGAATTCTGCATCCCACATTTTCTCCTTTGGGATTCACTTTTCTTCTTGTTCAAACCGTTCTTTCTGTGACAGTCTGTGATTAGTAAAATTTCTGAGTTCTTGTATGCGGAAGGGTGTCTATTTTACTCTCATTCTGGAATAATAGCCTTACTGGGCATAAAATTTTACACTTAACATTATTTTATTTTAGCATTTTGAAGATTTTATTCCATTGTCTTTTGGCATCTGCTGTTACACATGAGAAAGTCTGATATCGATATGATTCTTGTTTCTTGGTAAATAATCTGTCTTCCTTCTTTGGTAGCTTTTAAGATTTCCCTTTCTTGTTTTCAAGTGTGGTGATAAGTTTTAAAATCTATTTTCTCTCTCATTTTGTGTGTTTGCAGAAGGAAGAGGTTTCAGCGTCTGCTCCACCTGCTGTCTTGACCTAGAACTTGACTTCCGCATTGCCAAACGGAGCGTACTTGCTTTTTTTTTTTTTTTTTTTTTTGAGACAGAGTCTCACTCTGTTGCCCGGGCTAGAGTGAGTGCCGTGGCGTCAGCCTAGCTCTCACAGCAACCTCAAACTCCTGGGCTCAAGCGATCCTTCTGCCTCAGCCTCCCGAGTAGCTGGGACTACAGGCATGCGCCACCATGCCCGGCTAATTTTTTTTTTCTATATATATTTTTAGCTGTCCATATAATTTCTTTCTATTTTTAGTAGAGACGGGGTCTCGCTCTTGCTCAGGCTGGTCTCGAACTCCTGAGCTCAAACAATCCGCCCGCCTCGGCCTCCCAGAGTGCTAGGATTACAGGCGTGAGCCACCGCGCCCGGCCGAGCGTACTTGCTTTGATAACGTGTATTCGTCATTTGAATCATGCACTTTTGTGTAGTGCTGTAAAAACCTCATGCCCCTCAGGCCTTGGTGAAGTTTACAGGACTCTTTGGATTTACCCTAAGCATCATGGTAGGCTTTTTTTTAGTTCTTGTGCCCTCTTTTAGAGTTTTCCCCCTCTTCCCTTCCTTAGGATATCAGCTGCCACTTTATTCGAATGTTCACACACCCATCTATAGCAACCTTCTGCCGGTTGTTTGGATGCTTCACTGTTCCCCAGTCAGCTCGGAATGATTTGTCCTGCTTTATTGCACAGAATAGTTGTTCTCTCTCTAGCCTCTGCCTCTAACTCAGCTTGCGACTTCATTTTCAAAACCCACAGGATTATTCATTTGCTTTAGTAAACAATGAGACATCTTTTATGACTCCTTTTCTTTTTCCTACCAGTTCAGCAAACAGAAAGAAATGGTATAGAAATGTATTTCTTCATTGATATAACTCATGCTACTGTATCAATGAGCAACTATGTCTGACTCCTGATAATAAAGGCCCAAATTAAAGGGCTTAATCTAACAAAGTTAGACCCACATAAAAAACTTCAGAGATAGGTAATTTGAGGCTAGTATTGTGGATCCTTCAGTCATCAGGGACCCAAGCACTTTCTTTTTTTCTGTTTGGCCTTCCTTAATACAAGCTTTCAAACTCAGTGTCCCTTCATGATCACAAAATGGCTGCTGGAGATCCAGCAATCACAGCCACCTTCTAGGTAGCACAAAGAGGAAGATGAGAAGGGCAAATGTATGCTTCCCATCTAAGTCAGCCCCTTTTAGGAGATATTCCCAGGTGCCCCACCTCATCCTCATATATTTCATTGGCCATCCATAGCTGCAAGGGAAATATTTTGTTGTCTCACATAAATGGAGCATATTGCCTTTATGCCATCACTTTTGGTTATTCTGCAGCCTACATTACCTTACTTCTTGGTTCTCAACTATATTCTAGTTAGAATATGACTCAATTTTTTTAATAAATGTTAATGTTTTGATTTTTACGGCCCTTGGCTATTTTCAAAGATCAAATCAATAATTGCAAAATGGATAAAATACTAAACATCAAAGTCATTGACTACGCCAAACTTGAAATGCCATCCAGGAAGCGCTGCAGAATTGGCAACATTAACTTACACCGTCGTCAGTTAATTCAATTGCACGTTTACTGGGTGCCCGCAGTGCTGGCCGGGCACAGTGACCTGCGGTGAATGCTGGGAACTACCTAGATGGCCTGTTCCTGAGGAGTTTCAATGCCTCACGGGTGGCTGAAGGCAGAGGGAAGCCACCTATGGTCTTACAGAGGCGAGATGATCACATCCGTATCTTTGGAAGACACTCAGCCCAGACTGGGTAGGGTGACTGTGCAGAGAACATGGGCTTGAGGCAGGGGACCTTGTTCCAGAGGCCACATACTGTCCTGCGTGGCTGTGCCATTGCTGCCCAACCACCCCACCCCGTGTTCTGCACCTGCCTGATCCATCCCAGAGTGAGAGATCCCCCAGCTTTAGATTGTTCTACCTCAACTTCCAGTTCTGGGCCTACCCTCCTGGAAGTTCCCGGACAGTCAAAGTGACTTTCTGAGATCAAGAGCCTACAGTGTCTTCATTCATTCGTCTTCACACGTTTACCAAGCTGGTACCCGGGCTCTGGGCTCTGTGTCGTGGGCCAGAGTTACCAAGGTGGATCAGACACAATTCCTGCCTTCAAGGTAGGGACAGATTATCCTGCTTCTCTTTCTGCTTTAAGAGCATTAAGAATCTAAGCTGGTCTCGGCTGGAGAAGGGAGATAGGGCTAGGGGAGCCGGCACAGCAAGAATCGGAACGAGAGTGGGCAGTCGGGATTGAGAGCGGTGAAGTGGGGAGGGCAGATTTGTCCTCGAGCCCAGTAGTAATTTCCCTTAACCCCCAAGACTGCCCTCTCCCCTTCCTCTTTCCCTTCCTCCTCCTCTTCCTCCTCCTGCCTCCTCACAGCCAAGCCTGGCTTCCATTCAAACTTGCCGGAAATCCCCTACCCAATTTCCAGCTTTTGAAACAATGACTCTCTGGAGAATATTCCCATTGTCCTTGGAACTAGAACAATGAGAGAGTAGAGCCTCCTCTCTGGCTTGAGGCTACATCCCTGCCCAGCCTGCCCCCAAAGTAAAAGCTTCCTCAACTCTTCAATCACTGTCCCCATCAGCAGGGAGGCAGGAAGGTGGGGGAGGTAGAAGAAAAAGCACTTTCCATAAGTCAAGCCCAGCCCCTCAAGTACTACCTAAAGCCTTTCTCTTAGCTAGAATTGAGGAGGAATCTCTCTATAGGACTGGAGCTGGACACCTGCCTGTGCTGTGGGTTGGCGAGCTCACTCAGGGTTTGATTGCTCTTGTTTTCTAAATCCCTTTTGATGCCTCAGTTTCCCCCTGCCATTGAGGTGAGAGGACCAGAGGCCACTCTGAAGGGATCGGCAGTTTTGTTTTGCTTCCCTGCCCACTCTTCTTCCACTCCCAACTCTGACCCTAGGAGACCCCTGTCCCCTTTCTCACCCAGTTCGGCCAAAAGGGCTGGAGCTGGGGGAGGGGTGCAGGCGGGCCCTTCCTCCTTGCACCCTCCTGGCGCCTGGCTGGATCGGGTTACTGGAGGCAGTCTGGATTTGAATGTGCAAATAAACAGAAGTGGCTTTGATCCTTGAGGCTGAGAGGGAGGGGGAAGAAAACCGAGTGCCCTGGTCAGAGCAGTGCATGCCGGGCGCTTGCAAGAGGTCTTGGGAGATGCAGAGCACGAGCTTTGCCTTATTCCTTTGACTGGACCAAAAACCTATTTTGTTTAAAAAAAAAAAGATGGAGATCCAGAGAGAGGGACCCATGTCAGGCATTTCAGACTTCCTCTGGGAACCAAATATTGCAAGGGCCTTTCCTCCCCGTCACCGGCCTGCCCCCCAGAGTAAAAGCTTGGGCCCCACCTTCCCTCCAGGCTCCCTGGCCGTGGGGCATCTTGGGTGCCACTCAGGAGAGGGAGAGGCAGAATGGAACGATGGGGTGTGTGACTGAGGGTGGGGCTCCAGGGTGGGAGGGGGCAGGGCCCATTGTCTCCCTGGGCACCAGTCCACAGCCACAGGCAGGCTTAGAGAGGGAGAGACAAAGGGAGCGAGGAATGAAATGGTAAGTAAAGGCAAACAAAAGTGAACTGGGGGAGACAAAAGCTGGGAACAATATTCCCCAGGCAATAGGCTCGGGAACAATAGGGACACTGACAGCCCCACAAAGACACCAGTGTCTCCAAGTAGACGTTATCTCAGGCAGTGGTTGGCAGCCCCGCTCGGGCTGCAGCTATTTTCAGTGCTGCTTTTGTGCCATGCTGAACAATATTCCTTGCATGGCTGCTGATAGAAAGATGAGAAGGTTTCTGTTTGATTCTCCTCTGCTTTCCCTCCCCCTCCCCTTTTTCCAACCTACACCAGCTCCAGGCATTCTGAGCTCGTCACTGGCCCGGTTAGGGGGTGTGTGTGAGAGAGAGCTCGCATAGAAGACCAAAGAACCAAGAAGGCAGGGTCTCTCTGAGGGCTTCCAGTCGCCCTCAACCTTACCAGGGCCTTCATGGAGGGAAGACGGTGGGGAGTGGAGACTAGGGCTGGTCAAGGAGGGGTGGAGAACGGGGTGTGTGAGCGAGATTGTCCAGGGGAGTAGACCTCTGCCCTCACCCCAAATCACAAGACTAGCCTGAGCGACTGACTATGTGAAAAGCCTACTGAGCAAGTGCTTTGCCTGTTGCTGCTGGTGGCTCACTTACTAGCCAAGGCCTAACGGGGCCCACCCTGTCATTCTGCCCCTTCCTCCTTTGTGCCCACAGGTGTTCCCCAGCCCACCCCCAGAGCCGCTGCTTTCTCCCACCCTTGTTTATAGTTTTGCCAGTCTCTTGACCAGCTCCCAACTCCCTGCCCACCTCCGCCACTGCGAGTGGGACCTGAGGGGTCGGGGAAACCATCCCCAGCTTGGGAGACAACTGGTGTGCACTGGCCCTTCATAGGCCTGTCGGCCTTCCCACGGGGGTGCGCACGACCCCCCTCCACAGCCATTCCCCACCGTGTACCTCCCCCGTGTTCCTCCCAGAGGAACTCAGACCCAAGAATACTGAGTCCGAGGTGCCCTTCCCAGGGCTGCCTTGGGCACAGGCTGGTGTACTCCTAGCTTTCTCAGGGCTGTAGCCCACCACGGCTGGCCCTGCGGGCTTAGATAGAGCCCGATACTTTTCCATCTCACTGATATTCCTTTTATTATTATTATTCTGTTCAGGTTATTTTTCTAGGTGGCTAAAATACTACATTTCAGGCTTCTGGCTTCCTCAAAAAAATTGAGACCAAACTTCTTGGATGGGCATTTTTATAACAATTTCAGGCAGAGTAGCTTCCTAAGAGTCCGGACACTCAGAAGTTGACCCAGAAGGTCGAGTCATTATGTAGCTTGTGTAACTTGTGGCAGTCTGTCCGTCCAGTTTTCTAAATGTCAGTTGGCTCTTTGAAGACAGGAAACACGTTTTATACCTCTGTTGGCTCCGTCATGGCGTCATGGTGCACAGTAAGTTCTCAGTGAACGCTTGCCGGGACTGACCTTAGAGAATCAGAAGCGACCTTAAAGCTCCTCCAATAACCTCACGCCTGGAAATGTGGCCCCCAGACCAGCGGCAGCAGCAGCCTGAGACCTTGTTAGAGATGCGGAATCTCAGGCTCCACCTCAGGGCTACCAAATCAGTGTCTGCATTTCAACAAGCTCTGCAAGTAGTTCACGCGCTCCTTGAGTGGTAGTGATCTGGTACAGCTCATGCCTCCCTGCTCCCCAAACTCCCGCCTGAGTCACGACATTCTTGCCACCCATCCCCTAGAATCCTAGAAACCGAGTGCTTAGCCAGGCCGCCCAGGCAGCATCTACAGGAAGACCTCCGTGGACATGAACTCACTATCTGTGGTAACTGCCTGTTCCACAGTTGGAATCAAATCAGATTGAACGGAATTAAACCGGCATTCAAAGAGGCTGAGGAGTGGGACCTTGCACTTAGCATATGCTCAGTCAAAGCTTGTTGGGGGGAAGCTTTAAATCATCCATTATGATCTCCCTGGATGATCCCTGGGACAGTTAATTTTATGTGTCAACTTGACTGGGATACGCGGTGCCCAGACATTCGGTCAAACATTATTCTGGGTGTGTCTGTGAGGGTGTTCCTGGCTGAGATTAACATAGGAACCAGAGGACTGAGTAAGGCAGATTGTCCTCCCTGTTGTGGGTGGGCCTCATCCAATCAGTTGAAGGCCTCAATAGCACAAAAAGGCTCAGTAAGTGGGAATTTTGCCTGCCTGACTGCTTGAGCTGGGACATTGGTCTTCCCCTGCCTTTGGAATCTAACTGAAACCTTGGCTCTTTGTGGGTCTCAATCCTGTTGGCTTTTAGACTTGAATTTACACCATTAGGTCTCCCAGGTCTCCAGCTTGCTGACTGGAAATCTGGGAACTTCTTAGCCTCTATAATTACATGATACAATTCCTTATCATCTCTCACTCTCTCCCCCCACATATACACACACATACAAACATCCTGTTGGTTCTGTTTCTCTGGAGAGCCCTGGCTAATACAATTTTTGGGACTGAGAAGTGAGTTCCTGCTCTAACAAACACCTAAACAGTGGAAGCAACTTTGGGACTGGGTAGAGACTGGCAGATGTCTGAGGTGCATGCTAGAAATGTCAATGTTAAGGGTGACTCTGGCGAGGTGTCAGACAGAAAAGAGGAACATTTGGAAACTGGAAGAAAGATGATCCGTATTATAATGTGGCGAAGAACTTGGTGAACTGTGTTTTGTGAAGAGCAGAACTTGTGAGCAATAGAACTGGATATTTAGCTGAGGTTTCTAAGCAATGTAAGGAAGGAGCAGCTTTGCTCCTCCTGACTGCTGACAGCAAATTGGGAAAGGAGAGAAATGAATCGAAGAAGGAATTGTTAAGCAAAAAAGAACCAGAACTTGAAGATTTGGAAAAGTCTCAGCTTATCCATGTTGCAAAAAAAAGGGGAAGCTTGTTCTGAAGAGAAAACTAAGGACGTGGCTGAACAAGTGTTTGATAGAGAGACCGTGGGTGGAACTCACGGGCTTCATCAACCATTTTAGCGGAAGCTGGGAATAGAAGTGGGTTATGCCAGCGAAAACACACTGCCAGGTTGAGCTAAATAAAGGGGTCGAGGAAAACAAGACAAAATGAAGGGAAGCTGCTGGACTTCTTAGATCTCGCAGAACTGGACCTTAGCGCTGCTCAGCTGTGAACATGTGCTATTCTTCAAGTAAAGGGAAGGATGACCCCAAAGGCGATTCTGAGAACATCAGGCTGTCTCCTTGGTTTCAACAGGTGGGGCCATTGCCTCTGACTAAAGCCTTGTGAGGGGGGCTCTACTGTGGAGCCTTGGGGGTGGGACCCCTGCCCAGCAGAGCCTTAGGGATGTGACTCCTGCCGGGCAGAGCTGTGGAGGTGAGAACGCTGCCCCAGCAGGCCCTAAAGGTGACCCTTTCCCCAGTGGGTCTGAAAGGCAGAGCATTGAGCCAAACAACATTATTCTTGAGACTTAAGGTATACTGGAATTTGCCTTGCTAGACTCTGGTCTTGCTTGGCACCCCTCTCTTCCTTCTGATTTCTCCCGTTTGGAATGGGAATGTCTGTCCACTGTTGTATTATATTTTGGAAGCACGTAACTTGTCTGGTTTCACAGGTGCACAGCTGGAAGGGAATTCTGCCTCAGGGTGACTGTACCTCGAGTCTCACCCACATCTAACTTAGATGATATTTAGATGAGACTTTGGACTTTAGACGTAAAGTTCATGCTGGAATGTGTTAAGACTTTTGGGGCTGTTGGAATGGAATAAAAATGTTTTACATGCAATAAGGACCTGAGTTTTGTGGAGGCCAGGGGCAGAATTCTATGGACTGACTTGTCTCCCGTCTAATTCATATCCTGAAGCCCTATGCCCCAGTGTAATTGTAAGTAAGGAAGTAATTAAGATTAAATGAGGTCATAAGGGTGGGGTCCTGAGAGTATTAGAGTCCTTATAAGAAGAGACACCAGACAGCTCACTCTCTTTCTCCCTGCCATGGGAGGACACTTTGTTTTAATAATAAGACATATGAGAAAATGAATATCTATTGTTTAAACCACCCAGTCTATGGTATTTTTGTTGTGGCAGCCCTAGCAGGCTAATATAATCTGTAATGACAGAGAAAAGGAGAGGCCTTTAGGCCGGGAGCAGGTTTGCACAGGGTGGACCAAAGGCTTCCTGGCAGAGGACACACAGAATCTCATTATTCTAAAGCAGAGGTGATAACATCCCTCTTTTCCTCTGATGTCCCTGGCATCACCGGGACAACAGCAGAGTGAGCCACGCGGAGCTGCTCTGTGCCCCACAACTCAAAGCAATTCCCGGGCAGGGGTAGGTACCCAAGACCACGATGATTGTCCCAATTCAAATTCTTGTCTTAGACTGAAAGATTGTGTTGCTGTTGTTCAGATAATGGCGCTATCTTCCCAACTTGTCTGGGGAAAAGTTACTGATGATTAGAATCAAATTTTTACAATTAAAAATTAAATTTTTTTTTCCTCTAGGTTAGATAAAAACCAAAACACCTCTGTTGGTGCCTACTTATAACAAGCATTACTCACGTGGCTGTTTTAATTCTGTGTTAAATTTTATCGTGCTCTGTAAAAATCATCATGACTCCTATGTACTCAACCAATCCAAACAGATTTATGAACCATTGCAGAGTGTTTATTTGACTTTTTTCCTCTATCAAACCAGTCAATTTCCTCCACTGAAATGAACAGCAGTGGTAATTTCTCATCGAGGGATAGGCATGTTTTGGGAGGAGGGGAGAGGGGTTGGGGCTGGCGCTCTACCGTCCAGCCAAACTGGAAAATCAGCTTTTCAGGAGTTTCCTGCTGACTTCTCCAATGCCCACTCTGCATATCAAGGGAGAGCAGAGCAGGAAAGAAACATTAGGGTTTGGAATGGACCAGCATTGAGCATATTTATAATTCACTCTGGACAACAGAGGACAGGGTCACAGCAGCAGCTGTGCTCGTAGCTTTCCTGCTGCACACAGCGCAGCCCTCGGGCAGGGCCTGAGCTGACAGCAGCCCGGTGTGCTCCACCACCCTGCAGCACGGTCCTGTGTGTTCTGATATGACCGGCTGCCTCCCATGCATGGGAAGGTCCCTTGGCCAGTGTATACGGGGTGTGGGCACGGGGTATGGCACCATCTTCCAGAGTCTGAGAACGATCCTGTAGGATCGAGGCAGCCAGTGCCCTACAGTGGCTCAGAGCCCCCGAGGAAGCTCCACAGAGTGGAAATCAACTTGCTGCAGGGCGTGCCTAGGATGGGGAGCTGGGAGCTCACCAGAGGGTGTTAAGGAAATTCAAAGCCTCTGGGCTCCTTAAGGCTTAGTCCATTTAGGCAGCTATAAGGAAATACCATAGATTAAGTGATTTATAAACCACAGAAGTTTATCTCTCACAGTTCCGGAGGCTGGGAAGCCCAAGATCAAGGCATCGGCAGATTCAGTGTCTGATGAGGTACCTCTTCCTGGTTCATAGGTGGCTGTTTTTTCACTGTAACCTCACATAGTAGAAGGGGCAATGGACCTTTCTGAGGCCTCTTTTGTAAGGGTCCTGGTCCCATTCATGAGGACTCCACCCTCATAACCCATCCACCTCCCAAAGGCCCCACCTCCTAATACCATGGCCTTGAGGGTTAAGGTTTCAACGTATGAATTTTGAGGGGACACAGACATTCCGATCATAGTAGGAGATGAGGGGAGGATGACCCAAAAGAAAGAGCCTTTTGCACTGTGGTAGGTGGAGAAGGGTTTTGGCCTCTACTGATGAGTGTACAAACCACATGTGAAATAACCATGCCCTTGAGCTCTTATTTGAGAAATAATAACGCAGTGTGCTTTTGTCTTGCCACAGACCCTAATTAGACCTCTAGAGTGAGTTCCAGCATCATGCACTTCCCTCACCACTCCCTTCCCACATGTTCCACCCTCACCCAACGCACACCTGGAAGCAGGTGGGCCAGTCTCCCCGTTAAATGTCCATTTGGAGTTGGTATACAGGGGTTTGCAGACACTGGCCCCTGGAATGAGCGATGATGGGGCCCCGCCCATTTTTGCTTCTCAGATTGATGCCCCATCAGTGAGGCACCAAAGTCATCCCTGCTCCCCACCTTTACTGCCTGACAGCCCATTGCCCATGTGGCTCTCCTGCTGTCTCTGGGGAGAAATGCAATCTTAGCCTACGCTTCACTGCTCAGGAGGTATGAATTCAGCCTGTGCTGGTGGACTGGGTGTCCAACACCAAGGCTACTCTCTTTCTAGGTAAGAAGTTTTAAATTTTGAGTCAACACTGTCCTTCTTTTTTTCAAAATTCTGTTAAAAAGTCAGGCATTCTAGGATTAAATCCCCGATTAAAATGGCCAAGCCATGATCATTGGATACTGCCCCTTTCTTGGGACTCATTGCTTATTAGTGCCACATTTTTCATTGCTCTCGGGTTTTTGTTTCTGGCACTCATTCCTGGTCCACTTTTTTTCCATGAGTGATGCTTACTGCTTTCATTAGGCATCAAGCTACATGCTGAAAGAGGCTTTATCTAGTCCTGCTTCAGGAGCAAGATCAAGCCAACAAATAATTTTCGACAGCTATTGTCTGCAAAACACAGTCCTAAGACGAGTACTGGAAGATGCGCAAAGACGGACAATGAATTGGAGGCCACCCCTGCTCTCAAGGAGCTCAGAGCTACTTAGAGAGATAGACAGAGTCACATGTAAAGTGAACTAATATTAGATTTCAATTCAGTAACTCAAGACAGCAGTAAAACAGAAGTGAGAATACTACTGCACACCTATTAGATAGTCAAAATCCAAAACACTGCCAACCCCAAATGCTGGTGGGGATGTGGAGCAACAGGAACGCTCATTCATTGCTGGTGAGAACACAAAATTGTGCAGCCACTTTGGAAAATCGTTTGGCATTTTCTTATAAGACTAAACATACTCTTACCATATAATCGGGCAATTGCACTCCTTTGTATGCACTCAGAGGAGTTGAAAACTTATGACCACACAAAAATTTGCACGTGATATTTATAGCAGCTTTGTTCATAATTGCCAAAACTTGGAAGCAACCATGTCTTTCAGTAGGTGGATGGATAAACAAGCTGTGGTACATCCAGACAATAGAATATTATTGAGCACTAAAAGGAAATGAGCTATCGAGCCTGAAAAGACATTTAGGAAGCATAAATGCATATTACTAAGTAAAAAAAAAAAAATCTGAAAAGGCTACAAACTCTGTTTCCAACTGTATAACATTCTGGAAAAGGCAGAACTATGGAGACAGTAAAAAGATCAGTGGTTGCCAGGGGTGAGTGGGGAGAGAGAGATGAATAGGTAGAGCACAGAGGATTTTTAGTGCAAATTAGTGAAGCTACTCTGCATGGTACTATAATAGGTACATGTGATTATACACTTGTCCAAACCCATAGAATGTACAACACCAAGAGTGAACCCTAGTGTAAACCACAGTCTCTGCGTGATGATAACGCATCAATGTAGGTTCACAACCATAGCAAATGCACCACTATAATGGGGTGTTGATAATGGGGGAGGCGGTGCCTGTGTTGGGGCAGGGGGAATGCGGGAATTCTCTATATCTCCTGCTCAATTTTGCTGTTAACCTAAAACAACTCTAAAAAATAACATCATTTTTTTAAAAAAGTGAGAAAGAAGCATATGAATGTTCAAAGAAGATAAAATCTATGTAATAAAGGAGACAATAGAAAATGGACCTTGAAATAAAGGTGGAAATGGCCAGGCAAAAGGGAGAAAGAAGTCTAGAATAGCCCTGGGAAATGATATGAAGACAGACACAGTCAGCTCTGCTATGTCCTGATTTCCAAACGTGAATTTGTTCCAATGCAGTTCATGTATTAGGGAACAATTTGAGTGTAATACAAATTTTGCATTTGCTTATGCATGATTTGCCTTGAGAAACACTAGGTGAATGGAGAAAATTGCACCCAGTTGAACCAAAAAGGGTTGAGATACACAAAATGAACACAAGGACACCCCTCAAATTTCTATCACCTAATGATAGAAATTTAGGACAATGATAATGATAGAAATTAGGAGGCACACCCATGCATATCTGGCATTGATACTTTATTTCCAATCTCAGATGACCTTCCTTCCACCACTGTACAGTAACTCATAAGCTGTACCCCTTCCAACAACTACTTCCATACACAAAATTCATGTGTTTCAAGAAATTGTGCCATGTTTACTGTAGCATGTACGTATTTCTTAACCATTTAACATGTGTAAACTCTGCTACCATTTTGTTAGATTCCAACCTTTTTTGTTGTTATTATGGACAAAACTTTTGAGTGTTGTACCCTCTAATTCCATTTTTATCATAAACTCTGTAGTTTCTATTACATGATTTTTGCATAACGTGGTGATTTCAGGAACACATATTGTGCTACACCAGAACTGACTGCACAGGTTTTGGAATAAATACTTGGAGAATGGTGAATAAATGACTAGAATTATAATCACTTTTGATTTTGTGTAGGAGAATTTTCAGCTGGGAATGCTTAAATCAGACTCATTCATTCAGTTATGCATTCATTTGGCCAGTATTTGTTGAGTGCCTACTGTATGCCAGACGCAGTTGTGAGTGTTGGGGATGTGGCAGGATGTTAGACAGCAATCAATGCTAAGAAGAAAGAAATAAATCAGAAAAGTCGATATGGCGTGTCAGAGATGGGTTTGAGTGTGATGTTTGTATTAGTTACTGCTACGAAACAGCTGAAGGCAATAAACATTCACTATCTCCCAAAGCTTCTGAGGTTAGGAAGACAGGAGTGGCCTAACTGGAGTGGTTCTGGCCCGGGGTCTTTGATGAGATCACAGTCAGGTATTGGCTGTGAGCTTCCACGCTCACTCACGTGGCTGTTGGCAAGAGGCCTCTGTCCTCTGCCTCTCCGTGGGACTGCTCGTGACATGGCAGCTGGCTTTCCCCGGAGAGAGTGATTCAAGGGGCAGAGATCACCTGCCCAAGATGGAAGCTGCAGTTGTTTATAACCTAATATCAGAGGTGGCATAAGACCACCTCTGCCGTATTCCATTGGTGACACAAACCAACCTGGTTCGAAGGGGCAGGGGGCGACAGGACAACACAAGGCTGTGACTCTTTGGAGGTGAGGACCATTGTGGGCCATCTTGAAGGCTGCTGCTGCAGTCACCAAGGAAGCCGCATTAAGAAAATGACCTTTGGGTTAACCCTCGAGGGAGGCGAGGGCGCCAGCCATCAGAGTGTCTGGGGGAAGCTCATTCTACGTAGAGGAAACGTCATGAGCAAACACGTTCCTGGTGCATCTGAAGGACAGCCAGCCGCACAGCGTGGCTGAGGCGGAGTGGATGACAGGGAGGGGGATGCTTTCATTTTTACCCTGCGTGAAATCCGAGGTGTGAGCAGAGAAGTGACGGGAGCTGAATCAGGACTTAACAGAAGGCCTCTAGCTGCTGTTGGGAACAGACCGACAGGGAGCAAGAGCAGAAGCAGGAAGACAAGGGAGGCGGTCAGAGGTGAGGAGTGGTCTGATTCCGGGAACCTTCCTAAGGTAGGGCAGCCAGGATGTGGGGGTGAGAGACAGAGGAGTCAAAGGTTACGCTGAGAGTGGAGTGGCCGTTGCCGGTGTTTGGTAAGACTGAGGAAGGAACGGTGCTAGGGCAAATAGCAAGTGCTCAACTTTCAACGTGTTGACTTCGAAACGCCTGTGAGACACCAGGTGGAAATGCTGAGTAAGGATAATCAAAGCTGGAAAGAGGTTCAGGTTAGAGATACAAACTTGGGAGTCAGCAGATGGAGGTGGTTTTTAAGACTGTGAGATAAAATCACCTAAGAAGTGAATGTAGATTAAAAGAGAGAGAGAGACGAGGTCCAAGGACGGAGCCCTGGGACACTCCAGCATTTCGAGGTAGGAGACAAGAAAGAATCAACGAAGGAGAAAGGGAGAGTGGCCTGAGGATAGGAGTCAAACTGGGTGGGGGTGGGGTCCTGTAAGCCAGGTGAAAACACCTTCCAGGGAAGATTTAGAAAGATCACCTGTGACAAATGCCATTGAGAGGATTAACGTCCATTGGCGTTGCGTGTGGAGTTCATCAGCTACCGTGGCAGCAGCAGTTTGGCGAGTGGTGGAGGCAAACACCTCCCTGGAATGGGTCGAAGATAGAATGAAAGGTAAGGAATTGGAGACTGAATATTCTTTTAAATAATTTTGTGTGAAGGGAGGAGGGGAATTGGGGTCATAACTGAAAGAGAAAATGGAGTCAAGAAAAGTTTTTTGGTGTTTTTTTTGGGAAGTGTGGCGGTGCATGCCTGTAGTCCCAGCTCCTCGGGAGGCCGAGCTGGGAGGATCACTTGAGCCCAGGAGTTGGAGACCAGGCTGAGCAACACAAGACTCTGTCTCTAAAAAAAAAAAAAAAAAAAAAATATATATATATATATATATATATATTAGCCAGGTGTGGTGGCGCGCGCCTGTGGTCCCTGCACCCTGGGAGCTGAGGCAGGAGGATCGCTTGAGCCCAGGGGTTCTGGGCTGCAGCGCGCTACATCTATCGGGTGTTCGCACTAAGTTCAGCATCAATATGGTGACCTCCCGGGAGTGGGGGACCCCCAAGTTGCCTATGGAGGGGTGAACCGGCCCAGGTCGGAAATGGAGCAGGTCCAAACTCTTGTGCTGATCGGCAGTGGGATCGCACCTGTGAGCAGCCACTGCGCTCCAGCCTGGGCAACGTAGCCAGACGCCCTCTCTTACAAAAAGAAGAAAGGAAGAAGAGAGGGGTTTTTTTTGAAGATGGGAGATAACAGTATGTTTGTGTGCTGAAGAAATGACAAGAGGGAAAAATTAATGAGGCAGGAGACAAAGGAGAGAATCACTGGGGTGAAATCTCGAGTGGGTGGGAGAAAGCAGGCTCTAGTGTGCAAGTTGGGGGGGGTCTCCCCATCGAGCACAGACGCTGTGTCCACGACCGCAGGCGGGGGGCAGAGAGCACGGGCGCAGGAGCAGCCAGGTGAGCAGATGCGGGAAGGCCTTCACCTCCGGGTGGAGAGGAAGAGGGAGGTGTTGGAGTTTTGAGAGAGGAGGAGATGCGGTCCAGGAGAGCGGGAGAATGACTGAACTGGGGGCAGGTGACACGATTGCTGTGCAGCATTAGGGTTCACGAGATAAACGGTCAGGAATTAAAGCAGCACAGTCAGCGCGGCTGTGTCTTTCCCAGCCACGTGCAGCCGCGTGGGAGGAGGCACAGAGTGGCAGGGAAGTTGGATGCCAAGCTATGCTTTGGCCAAGCGAGTTCAACAATGAGTAAGAGGTGTCAGGGCTCTGCTTCCATGTGTTCCTACGGCAATGGGGCCGCTTGTGCTGGCTTGCCCGGGATAGTCCTTATGTATGTCTGTTTTCCCAAGGTGGGTATTAACAGTGCCCCCTTTCACTCAAAACTGTTGTGATTTGGATAATAAAGGAAATATGATCGTTCATTCTGCCTATAGCCAACATGGAATCATTGAAGTTCTCTGGACAGAAAATACATCAGGGTTTGACTTTTCTGGTTTTTGTCTTAACACTAAATAGATCATAAATTCCTTAAGGTCAGTGGTCATGTTCTGTACCCCTTTGTCTCCAGTATCTGGCATAACTTTCTTTCTGTTTATGTCTCGCCCTGTCACCCTGGCGAGAGTGCAAAGGTGTCATTGTAACTCACTGTAACCTCAAACTCCTGGGCTCAAGCCATCCTCCTGCCTCAGCCTCCCAAGTGGCTGGAATTACAGGCGTGTGTCACCACGTCTGGCTAATTTTTCTATTTTTTGTAGAGACAGGGTCTCACTCTTGCTCAGGCTGGTCTCAAACTCCTGAGCTCTAGTGATCCTCCTGCCTCAACCTCCCAGAGTGCTAGGATTACAGGCGTGAGCCACCGCAGCCGGCCATCTAGCATGACTTTCGCTTGTGGTCTTCTTATCTGTCGGTTAACCCAGAAAACACACAGGTGACTCAGGACTAGAAGAGCCATTGACGGTACCCCGGCATTAGCCATACTCTCCCGGCTCTCACAGCAAAGGGGACTGAGACAATTTGCATGGTACGAGGACCTTCATAGTCCTGCACAGAGGATCAGCAGCTAAGTCGAGTAGCTGGAGCTGGAGCAAGCAAGAGTAGAGCCACACAGGGGCAGGCTGACCCAAGGACAGAGGCCAGGCCCAGATGTTCTGTTTCTCTGTTGCTGTGTGACAGATCACCCCAAAATGTAATACATAAAACAACAGCAATTGTTTTACTATCTGTGTTTCTGTGGGTGGAAAATTTGAGAGGGGTTGTCTGGGCAGTTGCGGCTTGGGGTCTCTCACGTGGTCGTGGTCAGCTGGCGGAGCTGGAACAAGGCGGGATCTGAACAGTGCGGGGCTGACAAGGCACCTCACTGTCTTCATGTGGTCACAAGGCCTCTCTATGTGGTCTCCGCTTGGGCTAATTTTGGGTTGCTCTGAGCATGGTGGCCTCAGGGTAATCAGTCTGCTCACATGGGGGCTAACAGCTTCCAGAATGAATGTGCTGGTGTGATTTTGTGAAATATATATTTGGTCTTTCACATGTTTCCTGGCATACAACTCCTAAAATCTCTGGACTCTTCAAAGATTTGGTGTATCTTTGTGTCAGTTAATGAGCTGACGGATGGCTGGCAGCTGGTCACTGAAAAGACCAAGGCAGGATTAGCGGGTTGGGACCTTCAGCCCTACCTCCCAATCTCTGGAGAGTGGTTAGGGGCTGAAGGTTAAGTTGACCACCAATAGGCCGGGCGTGGTGACTCACGCCTGTAATGCTAGCACTCTGGGAGGCCGAGGCAGGTGGATCGTTTGAGCTCAGGAGTTCGAGACCAGCCTGAGCAAAAGCAAGACCCCCATCTCTACTAAAATAGAAAAAAATTAGCCGGGCATGGTGGCATGTGCCTGTACTCCCAGCTACTTGGGTGGCTGAGGCAAGAGAATAGCTTGAGCCCAGGAGTTTGAGGTTGCTGTGAGCTAGGCTGACACTACGGCACTCTAGCCTGGGCAACAGAGTGAGACTCTGTCTTAAAAAAAAAAAAAAAAAAAAAAGTTGACCACCACGGCCAAGAGTTTAATCAGTCATGCCTCCATAACGAAGCTTCTATAAAACCGCAGAAGTATGGGGTTCCGTCAGCTGAACAGGCTGAGGGTCCTGGAGGATGGCCAGCCTGAGCGGGCATGGAAGCTCTGCACCCTTCCCACATGCTTTGCCCGATGCATCTTGTCATGTGCATCATTTGTGTAATAGTATCCTTTATGGTAAACTGGTAAATGTGTTTCCCTGAGTTCTGTGAGCCACTCTAGCAAATTGATAAACCCAAGGAGAGGGTTGTGGGACGCTGATGTATAGCTGGCTGATCGGAAGCACAGGTACAACAACCTGGGGCTTGTGATTGGCCCCTGAGTGGGGGCCAGGCTTGTGGAACCGAAGCCCTGACCTGTGGGATCTGCTGTTATCTTTAGTACAGCTAGAGGACACCCGGCTGGTGTCTGCTGCAGAATTGATTGCTTGTTTGTTGGTTTGTGGGGTAAAATTCCCACACGTTTGGTCAAAGAGGTCTTCTGTGTAGATGGTGGTGTGAGCGCAGAGGGAAAACAGGGTTTGTTTTTTCCCACCCAGCCAGCAACCTCGCCTTGGAAGTCACATAGTGTTGCTGCTGTCACAGTCTGCCCAGTTTTGAGGGGAGAGGACATGGAGCTCACCTCTCGATGGGAGGAGTGTTCTAGTCTCTTTATAAAAGGATCGTGGGACGGGCAACATTGTTTTGTCCGTTTGGGGAAAATGTAATCACGACACCAAGTTTGGGTTCTTCCACCTTTCAGGGAGTCTTGTTGGCAGACTCAAGACGACATATTTTCGTATATTCGCGAACTTGAACCCTTTTTCTGTTGAGGATCCTCCCCCAGGTGGACCTTCTCACCCAGCTCCCCTTCCTGATGCGTAGCGCTGTGCACAGGGCTCTGACCCACCCCCAGTGCGGTGACAGGGTGGAGACTGCAGGCTGTCCCTCCCCAGAGAGAGACTCAGCGGTGTGGTAGGAACAGACAGCTCCATTTCAGAGGTTCAAAAAAGTTATCAGTATGGCATCACATGATAGATTAGTTTTTTCTATTGTTGTGTAATAAAATACTACAAGTTTGGTGGTTTAAGCCACACAATTTGCTGTCTTGCATTTTCTGGCGTGTTTTAGCTGGGTCCTCTGCTCATGGCCCTGCCAGGCTGGAATCAAGATGTCAGCTGGGTTTGTCCCCATCTGGAGCCAAGGCTGTGGAAAGGTGCCTTTCCAAGCTGCCTCGGGTTGCTGCTAGAGTCCATTTCCCTGCAGCTGCATAGCTGAGGTCCCCGTGTTCTTGCTGGCTATTCGCTGGGGACTGTTGTCAGCAGCTCCTGGTTGTTCTCAGGTCCTTGTCCTCTCCAGAGGCCCTTCTAACATGGCGGCCTAATCTCTTTCTGCAGCAGCAGAATCTCCTTCAAATCTCCGACTTTAAGATGGGCTCCATCCCTTTTAAGGGCTCATCTCATGAGGTCAGGCCCATCCAGGAGAATCTCCCTTTCGATTAGCTCAAAGTCAACTGGTTTGGGACCTTCGACACATCTGCAGAATCCCTTCACCCTTGCCCTACAGCGTGACCTAATCACGGGTGGGACCCATTTGATGCACACGTCCCGCCCACGCTCAAGGGGAGGATGGTTCAAGGCTTGTACACCAGGGAACGGGACTCTAACGAGCCATCCTAGTGTGCTGCCTACCGCGCTTGACCTTGGGGAACTTCTGGCTGGCATTTCCTATATCAATCAGGTTAAACATTTTGGAATTAGGAAGAGAATGTGGTGCCCATTAAAGGAAGCTGGCAGGGTGAACTAGAGGGGAAGACACCTCTGGCCTCCGTAGCTTAAGGTGTGGGTCATCTGCACCCACAGCTACACGTTAGAATTGTGCTTATGCCTCCTACTTAATAAACAGAGAGAAAATAAGTTATTATTTAAAAAGCATTTAATAAAGTAAAGATTAAATGGAAATGAAAACTATAATCAAAGACAAGTTAAAAAGAGGGAAATCGTAAAGTTTAACGTGATAACAAGAAACAAAAAATATGATTGAGTGCTTTTCGGGAACCCAGTCTTGAAAAAAAAAGAAAAAAAATATGATTGAGGACAAAAAGTTTAAGTGAAATTAAAATAGGTATAAAATAGTAAGGAAAGACAAAGCACACTTAGAACAACGAAACTCTGCCAAATCAGTTCAAGTTAAAGACTGAATGATTGAAACAACCAAATAACTTGCAAAGGCTAAAATAATAAAGTAAATAAAATGTAAGAAACTAGGAAGTAAGGAATCATAGTAAATGTGTTTAAAGCTGGAGCAACAATACATTCAAAAGCTTAGCAATGTCACGCTAAGTCAACCAGTTATTCAAACTGAAGCAACCACGAAATCCGACATAGCTACCTGAGTGTCTTTTTCAACCAGGGTTCCTCATCTGAGCCACAGAATACAGAATGTTATTTGAGTGACTGTTTTCTCAGTTCCCTCAAGGATGTGCGTATAACCTGCACCATTTAAATGCAAAGGAGAGGAGTCAACTCATCGCACACAGCGGATGCCAGAGCATCAGGGCTTACTCCTCTCCAGGCCGGCTGATCTGTGTCAAAGAGTGTGCAACTGAGAAAGGACCCGTCTGCTTGGCACAGAGTGCTGTGGTGCCTTTCAGAGACAAGTTTCGGATGACAGGTGGAAGTCAGGTTCCTGGGACATTCTCCCTGTCAAAAGCTGCTCAGTCAGGGGACAGCTGACTAAAGCACAAGTCACTTTGGATCATTTACTGGAATGAATAAAGCTATCAGCAGATATCTTGACTTCACCCAGAGGAATTCAGAGAGGTAGCAGAGAACATTTATTTATTTGATTTTACTCCCTATAAGCCTCCTGCCCAAAGGCACAGGAAGGACTTGTAAGTTGGTGCCCTTTTTTTGCTTTTTATTTATTTATTTATTTTTTTTTTGAGACAGAGTCTCACTCTGTTGCCCGGGCTAGAGTGAGTGCCGTGGCGTCAGCCTAGCTCACAGCAACCTCAAACTCCTGGGCTCAAGCGATCCTTCTGCCTCAGCCTCCTGAGTAGCTGGGACTACAGGCATGCGCCACCATGCCCGGCTAATTTTTTCTATATATATATTTTTAGCTGTCCATATAATTTCTTTCTATTTTTAGTAGAGACGGGGTCTCGCTCTTGCTCAGGCTGATCTCGAACTCCTGAGCTCAAACAATCCGCCCGCCTCGGCCTCCCAGAGTGCTAGGATTACAGGCGTGAGCCACCTCGCCCGGTCCCCTTTTTTTGCTTTTTTAAATAAGGTTCTTCCAAATTCACACTGCAATGAGCCAAAGCTATCTGTGAGTGAGGCTGATTAATGCCAGAGCAATCTCCCGATAGTCCTTTTTTCCCCCTTCCCCTCCAGCATTATATAAGTGAAAAAGCAAATGCCTGCTAGTTTCACACAATTGCACTCATCCTGGCCAAGGAACTCCTACAAAAGCTGAGTTAAACTTCCTTGACTGGAATAATTCAACAGGACACAGTACCCATCAGAAAGTAACTATAGGTAAAAAACATCAAGCTAAATTCTGTATGGACATGAATGATCAAGTTTTTCCCTTGAAAAATGTATTTCCTTATTGTATTAGTTATCTATTGCTGTATAACAAATGACTCCAAAACTTCAGTGGCTTAAACAGCAAATATTTATCATCTCACAGTTTCTGTGGGTCAGGAATCGCAGGACGACTTAGCCAGGCGGTTCTGGTTCCAAGTCTCCAATGTGGCTGCACTCAGGGCACTAGCAAAGGCTGCATTCACTTGAAGGCCCGACTAGAGCTAGGGACCCACCAGGATGGCTCATTCTCATGGCTTTCGGCTGGAGGTCACAGTTCTTCATTACGTGGAAGTCTCCATAGGCTGTTCGCACTGGGACATGGCAGTAACATCCCCCAGAAAGAAAGAGGAGGCATTTGCAGTGCCTTTGTAACCTAGTCTCCAGATTCACACGTTGTCACTCCTACTTTATTCTATTCATTAGAAGTGAGTCACTAAGTCTGGCCCATACTTAACAGAAAGAGAATTAGACACCACTTTTTTGTGTGTGTTTTAATAGACAGGATCTTGTTCTGTCGCCCGGGCTGGAGTGCGGTGGCATTGTCAAAGCTCACGTAACCTCAAACTCCTGAGCTCAAGCAATCCTCCTGCCTCAGCCTCTCGCATAGCTGGAACTACAGGTGCCACCGCACCCAGCTAATTATTTTTTAATTTTCTGTAGAGACAGGGTCTCACTAAATTGCCCAGGCTGGTTTCAAACTCCTAGTCTCAAACAATCCTCCTGCCCCGGCCTCCCAAAGTGCTGGGATTACAGGCGTGAGCCACTGCGCCCGGCCATAGACACCACCTTTTAAAGGGAGGAATATCAAAGAATGTGTGGACATATTTTAAAACTGCCGTGCTTGTCTTCTGCTGGCTGTGTCCTGTGTCTGTGGCTACTCCTTCCTGTCCAGCAACGGTCCCTTGTATTGTTCCTGTGCCTTGAATATTGGGTTTCCAGAAGGAACCAGTGCTGTCAACACCTTAACTTTAGCCCAGCTAGTCTGACTTTGGATTTCTGACCTACGTAACTGTAAGATAATACACTTGTGTTATTTTAAGCCACTAAATCTGTGGCAATTTGTTATAGCAGCCACAGAAAACTAATACGTGTCCTACCTCTTCCTCCAGTCTTGTTCCGCCAGCCTATTCTCCGTGTCACCCCAGACACAAATGTGATCTGTCACATCCCCACTGGAGACACTTCAGGAACGTTCTGCATCTTTCGGGCAAATTCCAAGCTCCTTGCAAGACTCCATCACCTGGCCCCCACCAGTCCTCGCCCCGACCATAATGAATTGTGTGTCGTGCTCTCTCCCGTTAGACCAAATGCTCTCTGTTTGGGACATATTTTCCTCCCCTCTCTCTCCTGAATAACTCCCCTAAGTCCCCTTCAGTTCTCAGCTTCAATGTCACTTCTTCAGGGAACTGGTCCCGGACCCCATTCCGAGTCCAGTCCCTCTGTTGAAGACGTCACCGTAGTCCCCTGGCATACCCCTGACCCACTTGTTGTCAGGACTCTGAAGTCAGAGCTGCACATCTGTCCGGTTGGCCGCCCTGCACCCAGCACCCTGCATGTGGCTGCACGCACAGGGCACAATGAACGCATAAGGGACAAGGGGTGGGTCAGGGAGACTTGGTGGAGGTGGTGTGAGGGGCTCCAGTGCTGTCCTGTCTCCCCTTGAGCAAACTGGGGAAGAAAAGCCACGCAGAGAGAGATCTGGAGCAGGCGCAGGGCGGTGGGAGTCCGAATTGCCCTCATTTCCCTTTCTGCCTGGCCCTGGTGGGGAAGATGCTGGGAAGGGGAGCCAGACGTCACTGCCCTACTGCTACAATTAGCTGAGCCTTTCATTCTCCCTCTACAAAGAGGAGAGAGCAAATCAAAGGGAGATAAAAGTGAATGTCCCACAAAGGACATCGAGATGAGGGGAAGGAAGGGAGGGTGGTGGGAGTGAGAGGCAGAGGCAGAACGCCCTGCGGCCCAAACAAAAGCCTAAAACCGGCCAATCCCAAGGATCAGACGCTGGAGACACAAGGCCAGGAAGAGACTGGGGATCCGCAGCCCGTCAGCCAAGGAGGAGAGGGAACGAAGGAAGATAAAAAGCCCACGTGAATGGCCAGGGAAGAGGGTGGACAGGGACCCCGGATGGAGTCGGGACAAAAGCATGAAAAGACAAGATTGCCACCGTCCCGTGAGCCACTCCGCGGGGGCCAAACAAAGAGGAGCTGGAGACAAAGGCGGAGAGTGGAAGGCAGAGAGGGAGCACAGTGCCCGGCCTCGGCCACAGGGCTGTCAGCGTGGGGCTTGGCAGTGCGTTCTCCAGAGGGGTCGGCCGAGGCTCTGGCGGGAAGAGCAATCGGGGTATGGCCTATATTTAATGGAAGAAATCCTACCTGACTAAGTTTCTGGTTCTTGAACTTCCTACCAATGGAATTTAAGGGACAAACAAACAAAAACAAGGTGGTCTCAAGCCTTCCAATATGTATGCTTTTGTGTCTGACTTCTTTCTCTTAACATTAGGTAGCTTGTAGTGTCGCTAAGTCATTGTCATTGCTGTATAGTATTCCATTGTGTAACCATGCTACAATTATCTATTCTTCCATCTGGTGGGGGATTTAAATTCAGGTCCACCATCTCCCATCTGACACACCTTGGGGCCAGATGTGTTTCAGAACTTTAGAAAGGTAAGGTGCACATGCTCTGTCTACACACCTCCCCATGCAGGTCTGTGGCAGTCCCCTGTAATTGAGCACATTAATGTTTCTGTGCAAGAAAATGAATACAAATAGCTTCATCTCAGTTCAGGTCAGATTTTGCTGCCAAAGGAGTTCAGGCCAGATTGAGTTTTGTCTTCGAATAAGAGATGACAAGAGTTTTGGTTTTCAGGGCTTTTTTGATCTCTGAAGTGAGAATTAGGAATTGTGGACCTATACTTTACTAGTTCCCAATAACATTTGCTTTGGGAAATCCTACCAGAAGGATGAATTGGGCACCACCTTACAGATAGTAGCAAAAATCAGAAACCAGAAATAAAGGCCCTAAGGTGTTGAAGCAGTGAGATGTAGTCTAGAAGGGAGCGGGAGTTGCCTAAGTGGGGTCTCAAACCTGTCTCTGTGTGGAACACAGAGAAGATTCCTCCATGCTGGTGGCTGCTCAGGTCTCCCAGTGCCTTGGGCTATTTGAACATTGTCAACTTTCTTTGTTTTTAGAAACTGAGCTCCTAATCTTATACATTGTTGATTATATTTTTTGTTTTTGTTTTGAGACAGAGTCTTGCTCTGTCCCCCTGGGTAGAGTGCAGTGGCATCAGTCTAGCTCACAGCAACCTCAAACTCCTGGGCTCCAGTGATCCTCCTGCCTCAGCTTCCCAAGTCACTGGGACTACAGGAGTGTGCCACCACACCCGGCTAATTTTTCTATTTTTAGTGGAGACAGGGTCTTGCTCTTGCTCAGGCTGGTCTCAAACTCCAGACCTTAAGCGATCCTCCTGCCTTGGCCTCCCACAGTGCATGGATTACAGACAAGAGCCACTGTGCCCGGCGTATTTTTTTGCATAATTTTAAAAGCTCATTTATTTCTTTTATCCTTTCATCTTTTAGTCCTGGAGTTCTGTTTTTACTTATCTTGATCATTCCTTATCTCTATTTTGTCCTTTATTTTATATTACATTCTTTCATCTCATCTTATCTTCTTGTTTTTATTGTTATTGTGCAATTTTAAGTAACGAGCGAAAGACCCTGGGGTTTGGAGGAGCGAGCAGTGGTAAGTCATTCCCTGCCCCTCCCTCAGAGCCAGACTGTTTTGCACTTGGGCCAGTTCCCTCCCTGGAGAGGTTTCTGTGTGGTGTGGAGCCCTCAGAATTTAAGCTCAAGCCTTGACCAAAAAGTGCTCCCGGGGCCGGGCGCGGTGGCTCACGCCTGTAATCCTAGCACTCTGGGAGGCCGAGGCGGGTGGATCGCTCAAGGTCAGGAGTTCGAGACCAGCCTGAGCAAGAGTGAGACCCTGTCTCTACTAAAAATAGAAAGAAATTATATGAACAGCTAAAATATATACAGAAAAATTAGCCGAGCATGGTGGCGCATGCCTGTAGTCCCAGCTACTAGGGAGGCTGAGGCAGGAGGATCGCTTGAGCCCAGGAGTTTGAGGTTGCTGTGAGCCAGGCTGATGCCACGGCACTCACTCTAGCCCGGGCAACAGAGTGAGACTCTGTCTCAAAAAAAAAAAAAAAAAAAAAAGTGCTCCCGGGACTTCTGAAGTCTTGGAAAACATTTGGTCTCAAAGTAAGAAGCAGCGTAGATTTAATTCTAGGCAAATATTTCTTTGTTCTAGGAGACCTGGCCCTGGGCCTCAAGAACCCGCACAGATGCCCTTTTCTGTCCCACAGGTGGGCGCTTGTCATCCTGTAAGCACGCAAGAGCTCTCCATGGCGCCGGTGCAGTGATGTGTGCTTACCCCTCCCCGGGTGGTAGATGTTTTTCTCCCGCAGGAACGTCGAGGGCATGGTTCCTGTAAGCTACAGTGAAGACTGAGGATTTGG
Organism: Varecia variegata; assembly: GCA_028533085.1. NCBI lineage: Eukaryota > Metazoa > Chordata > Mammalia > Primates > Lemuridae > Varecia > Varecia variegata. The sequence continues at coordinate 21,036,768 of CM052450.1, read as the reverse complement.
CCCTGTCTAGCCATGGCCAGAGGGGGCATAGAGAGGAAGCTGCAGAAGCATGGCCAGGCGCGATGTTCTCCCCCGCTTGGTAGAGATGCTTTGGGGATTTTTTGGGTTTTTTGTTTTGTTTTTGTGAGACAGAATCACCGAGGTTGGTCTTGAACTCCTAGGCTTAAGCCATCCTCCTGCCTTGACCTCCTGAGTACCTGGGACTACAGGTGGGCGCCACTGCATACAGCTCAGAGATGTCTTTTAACAGCCAGATTGAGATATCACCTGGGGGAATGTTGGCGTCTCCTCATGGGGCTATGCTGGGTTGAAGGACCCCAGCTTTGGGAAACGTATTGCGGTGGGGCGAGGGGCTGGTTAAACCCTCTGCTCAGAGCTAGGCGACGCCCAGACTGTCCCTTTGTCCCGAAGGGAATGCACTGTCGATTGCCCTAGTATCGGACAGATCCTAAGAAGGAGGTGACACCGGGGAGAAGCGGCCTGAGAGGACCCCAGGGCTCAGAAGGTCCCCCGTAAGAAAGCAGGGAGGAGTCACAGGTCGGGAAGCAGGGACACAGGCTGGGAACGGGGCTGCCGGTGGAGCCGTGCACCCGCCATCGCTCGTTACAGCCGCACACGACTCCAGTTCCAGTGCCCTCTGAGGGTCCTCACTCGGACTGAGCAGCAAGGGGGACCCCCACCTTCACAGCCCGCCTCCCGGTCAGCGTGGGTGGGCCTAGGGGCTTGGGGGACCAGTGGCTGTGCCTGGCAACCTTGGGGGCTGGTTGGCCACTGGCGAGCCGTGGGCTGGTTCGAGTGTTATTTTTAGTTCATTTAATCATTTAGTTGCATACTGCCTTTTATATGGTTTTAATAATCTTTTTTATTTCTTTTAATTTACTTCGTCTTTTTTATTGGCTGCTATATTATTTTTTTCTCTTCTTGTTTTCTATTTTTTTCGCCTTAATTAACTGGATGCTGGGAGCCCAGGCCTCAGGAGAGAGCCATGAGGCAGCCCTTGCCCCAAGCAAATGAGGCAGGAGGCTCTGCCCTCTCTGAGAGCCCCCAAATCCGCTTACCGGGCACCTCATGTTCCCAGTAACCCCTTCGACTCATAAAAACTTCTGCCCGTGGAATTCAGGAGCCCCCAGGCCAGAGGTCTCCCCCAGGGTGGTAACAATATATTAATATTTACCTACACGGACAACACATCTGAAATAAGAAAATTATGGTAACACTTATATTATTTTTATAATTGGAAAGTTATAAAAGCTCATCATCAAAAAATACAAAAGTGTATGAAGTAAAGAGGCAGGTCTCGTGTTTCCCACAAATCCTGCCCCCGACCCAGAGTGACCTTGCTGACACCGTAGGTGGGCGGGAATGCATGTCAGCATAGGGGTATGTACACTTGCCCGTTTGAAATTCGATGGGAAAGGCCAAATTGTCCTCCAAAAACTCTAAGCCAGTTTGTATTCCTACCCCCAGTTTACGAGAGGGTCCCTTTCCCCCTTTGCTCACGCCCTCACCGACACAGCGGAGGGTCTGAACCAGACTTGGGAGTTGCTCCTCGTCCGTCTGCCCCTGCCCACCCCCAGCGCCCGGCCTGTTGGGTTCAGAAAGTGGAGTTGACGTGAGTGGCCTGGTCCATTCGATCCAGGAGATCAACGTCCTTGCTGGGCGAGGCCCCTGCCCTGGCTCCCCACGGGCAGGCTGGTGCTGTCCCCGTGAAGGACACGTCAGCGGGCTCCCTGCAGAAGCAGAAACCAGCCCACGTGAGCAGGAGACCCCGGGCGTGCTTGAAGATGGGTGGGTGCTTGTCTTCGTGTTCATATGGGCAGACGCCCATCAGTCACCAAAGTGAGTCACACCTGCAAGTCTGCTGGGATTTTTCCCAAATCCTGACCTTCTCCCAGAGGGGTTGGCAGGAGCCTTCCCCTCCACACCCTCCCACCACATCTAACAGCATCGCAGCCCTGGGGAATCCCAATACCGCGTGTGCGCCTGGCAGGGGCTGCGGTTAGGAAGGTGTCTCCCTGCCAGCCCACTGGGGGTGCGGGGCAGTCTGTGGGTGGGCAGGGAGGGAGGTGGGTGTTGGCTGATAGTCTGCTTCAGAGACGCTCCGTCTGCAGGCGAGAGGATGAATGGGGGGTGGCCTGCACTGAGGGTAAACACACATGGAGATCAGATGGGACCAGGTGGAAGAAGCGGCAGGGATGAGGGGACAGACAGGGGACAGCTGGCTGGAAGGAGCCCTCAGCACCAGGACCTGGGCGCCAGCCGCCCTCCTAAGGCCAGGCGGCTGCTTGAGAGGTGAGAACCAGTCACCATCCCGGCTCACTGGTTTGACTTTTCCTCTCTGAGTAAACTGAACAGTTACCTTTGGCTTCAAAAAACAGCCATGAATTTCATGACTTGGAAGTTAAGGCAGACTTTCTCTCTCCCTTCTCCTTGTTCAATGCTGTGGCTCTGGATGACAAGCGCCTCCCAAAGAGAGAGATGTGGACGCCAAAGCCCCAGTGCCAGGTGCCTGGGTGCATCACCTGGGGTCTGCCTGGGTGTGGTGACGGAGGGGTCTCTGGCATGCGTAAGTGATCCCTCATACCCTGGCTGCCTTCAAACGGGACAAAATATCTCCTTTAAGTGGAGGCAGTTTGAGTCAACAAACACTTCTATAGCGATAGACTGGCTTACCCCACACCTACTCTGAATCTCCTTTGCCTGCACAGTCTCCACTCTAGAGGCTGGAAAAGTGAAAATCTACTTTTTTCATCTTCTGTAGCTGTAGGGGACTTTTGACAATGTCCTGGCAATGAGACATAGGCAGAAACCTGTTTGAGTTTGGGGAGACACTTGCTTTTTAATAAATGGGACAGATTTATCTGGCACCATCCTTTTCCCCTATCACCTACCTTGAATGGGGATGTGACACCTGGAGCTATGGCATCCACAGTGTGACACTAAGACAAAGGCCAAGAAAAATACGGGATGTTATTCCTAATATTACTGTGTCCTAAACCAGTGCCAGCTACTGACAGCCTCCAGACTTCTTGCTATGTAAGAAATTAACTCCCAATTTATTTAATCTCCTCTTAGTTGTCTTTTCTGTTTCTTGTCATTGAAAAGCATTTCTCGGTGATAGCCTTGCTGTGGATGGTCTCAGAGGGAAGGGGGCTTCAAGGAGCCCCTCGGCCTTTCTAGTTGAATGAGATGAGTCCCCAGGATCCTCTATCTAGGAAAAGAACCATCTGGAAGGGAACTCCCTCCCTCCTCGACATGACCTGCCTCTCCTGAGCTCTGCTCAGGTGCGCCATGCTGGCCTTTCCCCACATGACGGGCCCCGTGTTTTTCACTCAGTGCAGGAGAAATCTAGGCCCCTGGGCTGAGCGCCAAAGAAGTGAAAAAGACAGCATCACCCGGATTGTCCCTCCGCCCCGTGTCCCCTGAGCATCCCAGCGTGTGCTCCAGAGGCAGGTGCCGTGAGCAGCGGCTGGGGCCTCGCTCCCAGGACGATGGCATGGCGCTGCCGAGGCTGGGTTTGTCTGCTGTGCCCCCATCCCTCCTCCTGGGACCCTGGGAGTGGTAATGCCACCTCAAGAGGCTTTCCAGACAAGCTCTGGGGAGGTAGGCAGCCTGGAAAATAAAGAGCAGACCCCAGGGAACAAGCAGAATGAAACCAGAGTCTTCGCTGTGTTATCACTCTGCCACCTTTGTCAGGAGATGCAGCAGTCGGTCCTTGACAATCGTCCTCTCTCTCCCTCGCAGGCTCCTCTCCACCCTCCACCCTTGTGCACTCTCATCCTTCATTCATTTTTATGGTTTCCATTTCTCCTGAAACCCTGATGCTCCCTGAATCTCTTCTCTCCTGAGCTTCAAATACTCAGCTACTGCACGTCTGCACCCAGGCTCTGTACACTTCTCAAGTCTAAAACATAAACCTTTCTTGTCCCCAGATCTGCTCCTCCCCTGCATACCCTAATGGTACCGTCACCCCCCATATTAATTTCCTGTTGCTGTTATAACAAATTACCACAAACTTAGTGGCTTATAACATCACAGATTTATTATCTTACAGTTCTGGAGGGAAGAAACCCAAAATATGTCTTGATGGATGTAGGTAGCGCCGTATTCCCTCCGGAGGCTCTAGGGGGAAACCCATTTCCTTGCCTTTTCCAGCTTCCAGGGGCTGCCTGCGTTCCCTGGCTGGTGGCCTCCTTCCATCTGCAGAGCCAGCAGTGGCATCACTGCAACTTCTGCCCCCATCAGCACATGTCCCCTCACTCTGTTGCCTCCCTCTTTCACCCGTAAGGTCTCTTGTGATCACACTGGGCCCACCTGGCTCAGCCCAGACTATATAATTCCATCATGTCTGCACGGTCCCTTTTGCCATACAGGTAACTATAGTTTCCAAGGATTAGGATGGGAACATCTTTGGGAGGGGCCGTTATTCTGCCCACCACACCCATCTAGCTCATCCCTTTAGGGATAATTGCTACCATTACTGAACACTTTGTGTAGTTTAGGCTATGAGCTAAGTCTGGACACTGGAAATAGCCTTGGGAGGGTTGGGCAAAGGAGTGACCTTGGCTGCCGGACACTTGAAGCCCAGGACAGCTTTCTGTTCATCTCGAGGTGGGACTCTGCCACCTCCTCTGCCCCTCACGCCAGATCACACGGGCTCCCTGGGCCTCTGCTGTCCCTCGTGGACTGACCTGCGTTACTGGCAGGAGGGGAGGCAGAGCCCTCTGCCCTGTGTCCCCCGCATGGCGTTGCGGATAGGAGGGAGCACGTGAATTCAGGGCAGAAGAAACGCAGCAGAGGAAGAGAGGAAGACGAGAAGAGAGAGGCTGCCGCTGGCTTGTATAAGACTCTCCCACTCTGAAACTCCTAACAGCCCCCCCGAGCAGAACATGGCCCTCCCAGCACTGAAAGCCCTTTCTCAGAACAAAAGGCCTGTCACCAAAAGCACTTATTTAACAACAATAACAGCAAAACACACAAGGTACAAAAACATTTTTCTCAAAAATTTTTCCAATTCAATTCAACAAATATTTATTTTCCTGAAAAAGCTGAGATATATAAAGAAATAGAAACGTGGATTTTTTTTTCCTTGTTTTTGATTGAAAAACCTATCGGTACAACCAGGAGAACAGCGTTGCCCCAGTGAGCCCAGGCACAATGGGAAAGCATTTTTAAAATAGAAAGGAACACTAATATATAAATATACCAAGGTAATTTCAAAACACAGTGGAGCCGCCATGCCGGAGTGGGGGATGGGCCCAGGCGCACAGACAACCTGTGTCCCGCCTCCCCTGCCGGCTGCTGGAGATACGGTTTGATCCAGGGTGAGCCACCTTGGTGGAAAACCATGTGATACAGGACAAATGTAAAGCTATCACCGATAAAGGCATATTTAACTAGCAAAAACCAATGTGAAAAATAATTTAGAAAGCAAACGGGAGCCCAGAGAGCTAGTTTTGGGGACACCGAACTGGAAGACAGAAGGCCACTTCCCTTCCCCATGCCTCAGTTTCCTCATCTGTAAAATGGGTCCCATCACCTCTCCTATTCCTTCGGGCTGTGATAGGCTGTGATTCTAAAGGGGTTGCAGGGGCCGACCTGGTGGAGGAGCTACGGAAATCCCACTAGGGACGTCGTGGGTACCTCTATCAGAGAGCAAGGACCTGGGAAGACACCTCTGGCCAAATGAATCGTGACCATAAAACTCCTCTAAGGAAAACCATTGAGCCCAGCCCGAGCTTGTGGGAGTTGTAACCTGTGTCACAGATCCCTCTCGGGTATTCATCACTGTGAAATAGATCAGATTTCAGTGATGTTTGTCGCACAGAACGTGGACCTGGGCAAGTCCTGTGAGGTCGTGCAGAGTGGGACACAGCTCGCTGCCAGGTAGAGGCAAGGGGTGTTGCTTACCAGGCAAGGACTCTGCCGAGGAGGGGTCAGAGAGGAACGGCTCTGCCCCAGCCTTGTGGCACCTGCACAGGTGGGAGGCGGTGGCCTGTGTCTCCCAGACTCTGCATCTGTGTAGACCGTAGCGGGGAGGACGGCGGTTCTGCAGACTTGCTCAGTGTGGTTCTGAGTTCTCTTAGTCCCTTCAAGGATACTGCCAACACCCGTGATATTTTCAAATGTGCCATGAGCGCCGTAGAGAACTTGGGGTACGAGGGATCCCCTGTGTCCCCTGCATGACTGGTCAGGGAACTAGGCCTCTCAGGTCTCTCTCCAATTTCTCCCTGGCCCTGACGCACTTGTCCGCCTCAGCTGCCTCACCTCCTCTGCTCCAGCCCTCTGTCCCCACCCCGTGCCCAACCCACACAGATGCTCCAAGAGGGCACCTGCCACGTATCCTCCCCCGCCCCCGCCCCCAATCCCACACCCACAGACACGTCTGTCCTGACGGCCGTTCTCTGGCTTAATTATTTGCAGATCTTCTTTTTCTTTTGGGTCTCCCAAAGTCCAAAGACACTTCCGCTAATTAAACCTGGAGGGAGAGGGAGGAAGCGGCCCACCCCCTGGGCCTTTGGAATCAGGCTGGGCAATTAGATCATAATTGATCTTTATTGTTGCAGCTGAAGATTATTTATCCCACTCCCAGAGGACAGTGTGTCACCCGCAGGCCCCACCCCCAGATTTCTGAAGCTGAACTGCCTGCAGCCTGGAGCCCTGCATCTTAGCCTGCCCTGAAGTGGAGCAGGGACAGTGGCCGGACTGTCCCTGTCCCTCACTTTCTTTCCTTGGGGGCCTCTGGCAGCCTCCCCTCCCTGACATTTCACATGGATTTTCTCACTCTCCTTGTCACCGCACTGGGCATCTCAGGCCTCCTGGGGAAGTTGGCTTGGGGACCAAAGCCCAGGGCCAACGAGATGTCCCCGCAGCAGCCTCCTTTCCTGAGTTCCTAAGAGCTTTCCCAGGCATGCCCTGGAAAGGAAACAGGGGAGGGAGGAATGAAGTTCCCTAAAAATACATTTAGATTTCCCAGTGGAGGGACGAGTGGGAGGGTGGAAGACAGGACTGTGAGTTACACGGGACATTCAGCTCCACTCTGTCCCCAAGGTGCAGAGGGGCCTGCTGGAGAAAACCTCCCTGGGAAAGAACGGGAAAGGCTTCTCCCCACAAATAAATCCCCACGGCCGTCCTGGGCCATGGAGATTAATTGTATTATTATTTATGATAATTCATTTCATTTTTATAGAGTACTTTAAAACGTTTTTACTGATTTCATTTTGCTCAGGAGCATGACCTCATTTGTCCTGGGCTGCGAGGCAGGGCCGAGAGGAGCCCAACTTCGTAAACAAGAGAACTAAGGACGAGAGCAGCTTAGAGACTTGCCCACGTCACACCAGGACCTGAGTTCCCTGGCTCTCCGCCTCAGCTCAATTATGCAGTTTCATTGTGACAATATGGGGGTCTCCTCTGGGGGCTGTGACTTTCACTTGCGTAGACATCCCCTGGTAAGACCACCTGGAGACACAGAGCCTCCTCTGACGGGGCATTCCAGGTCTCCATCCTCTCTTAAGCAGCAGGTCCCTCCTGGGTCTGCCGTGCCATCTTGCTCGAGACAGAGCAGTGCCCCCCTCGGAATGAAGGACCGAGCACGGCCACCAGGACCGCACACCTGCGGCGTGCCAGGGTCTGCGCCGAGAGTTACGTGAATTGTCGCATGTAATCCTCCAGGGACCCTGAGTCGTGGGCGCTCTGAGTCCTCTTATTTTTCAGATGAGGCAGCAGGATCAGAGAAGCTAACGTTCCCTGGGTTACACAGCTGGCATAGTAAGAGGCAGGAGCCAGGATCTGAGGCCAGGACTGCCCAGAGTCTGGTCAAATGCCCTTAGCTGTGACAGATATACTGTGCCCATGGCGGGGTAGGGCAGGTGAGATGCAGGCGGAGGTGAGCTTCTCATGGAGGGTCCTTAGGTTGTGACCCGGAGGGCGGGGAGCACACCTGTGTGGGTCTGGGCAGCTATAACAAAATACCACAGACTGGGGGCTTAAACAGCAGACATTTATTTCTCATGGTTTTGGAGGCCAGAATTCGAAAATCAAGGAGCTGGCAGATTTGGTTCCAGGTGAAGGCCCACTTCCCCGCCTGAAGACGGCTGCCTCCCTGTTGTGTCCTTCCATGGTGGTGGTTGTGGGGGGTTCTGGTTTCTTCTTCTTATAAGAACACGAATCCCATCATGGGGACTCCCCGCAATGACCTCATCTAAACCTAATCACCTCCCAAAGGCCCCGCCTCCTAATGCCACCATGTTGGGGATTAGGGTTTCAACACACCAGTTTGGGGGAGACACAAACATTCAGTCCACAACCACACCTCAAGCCCTTATGTGCCACCCATAAGGGTAGGGGCACTGATGAGAGGAACCAAAGGGCAACAAAGATAAACTAAGTGTCAGAGAACAGGAATGTCGCCAGGGCCCCGAGAGCTCACCCAGATAGAGCTGGGAAAACGGAGTCCCAGAGAGAGGGCGTGATCTGCCCTGCCTCGGATGGCACAGTCAGAGCTGGAGTCCGGGTATCCCGGCGTCCAGGCCCGGAGCCGTCCCCCTGACCTACCGCAGGTCACTGGCAGCATTCTCCTTCAGCTTCACGGTGTCATCCCCCACTGCCTGCCATGTCTGAGGACTTCGGCAGAACCTGTGATGATCACCACTTTTCAGCTCGTAAAGAAACTTCTTGAATTAAAAACAAACCCCCCAAACACAACAAGCAAACAGTTCCTTAAATACTTAATGAGCTCTCTGAGTTATGCTCGTATAAGGGTGTCTTCATAGGCATTATATATGTTCAGGTCAAATGATCTCCCATCCCCGTTCCATCCACCCTCCACCCCAGCCCTCCACCTGCTGCTGTGTTTGAACCAGGGCAAAGAAAGGCCCAGGGCAGCTGTGGTCCCGCCTGGAGTTTCCGTTTGGCTTCCTGACTCTCGGAACTCAGTATGGTCCAGCGGAGACCAGTTCTTCTCCTGTGTCTGAGACTAGATCCCTGCACCCTCCAGCTCATGGCCACACCTGCCCCACACCTGCCTGGGCTGAGGCCATTTCCTTAAGGGCTCAGGCCTCCAGTTTCCTGGGGTCTGTGTCCAGAGGGCAAATAAGCCACCCCCGAGTCTGGCTGCTCGGTGAGACCTGGATGGGGAACGTGATGGAGGTCGGAGCCGCACTGACCGAGTCTTCACCCACTCTGCCTGGTGCTGTGCTGGGAAACCAGTGCTCAAAAAAAAAAAAGGAAGAAAGAAAGAAAAAAGGAAAAAAAGAAAGCCCTGATTTGTAGAGTTTGCTGATATCTATGGAATAAAAACTTCCATACCAGCCAACGGCAAACTACCGATGGAGTTCTCATTTCTGAGCGCCCGTGCCGTGCAGGCCGGCTCCAGCACACCGCTGCCCCCTCCCAGGTGCCAGCCTTGGCTCCCAGATGTCCTTGATGCAGGGGAAGTTTTAATTTTGTCTCAGTCCTTGGCAGGTGTCGGGTGAACAGTCTAGGAAAACCGTGTCCCAGACACTCCATCTCTCCAAGCTCCCAGGTTCCAGCCACAGGGGAAAGAAGCAAACAGTGCAAAGCCTTGATGTCTAAAAGGGTTTTTTTCTTCCACGGAGTTCAAAGCAGTTGCTGTGTCTGATCTTACCTCATCCTCCCAACACCCTGGGGAAGTGGGGAGACGGCAGGCATGATGTTGGTGTCCCTTCCTGAAAGACGGGGACACTAAGGCTCAGAGAGCTTAGACAGCTCTTCCAAGGCCTCCAGCAGTTGGGAGCAGAGGCTGGAATGGGGCGGCCAGTTATGCCTCCCATTCTCGACCTCACGCCCCTTCCCCTACTCTACCTTGTAACCCACAACGGGAGGCGGACGGGGCAGGGAAGCATGAGATCTCCCTGTGGTTTTCCCAGACAGAACCCAGGTCTCTACTTCCCAGCCCTTCTAGTCTTAGACCACACACCCGTAGCGCCTCCAGGGGAGCTGGCCCGACAGGCTTCCCTTGGGGCTGTGCCAGCTCTGTGTCTGCTCATTAGCAGGTCTGTTTCCAGGTGGATCCACCATGGGGTCATTAAAGCAATAAACAAGTTCCCGATTGTCGATTGTCGGTGGGCTAGACCTGGCACCCACCGCTCTCTGCATTGTGCTGAGTTCCAGCGGGCCCACACGGCCCCTGAAACAATGCCTCGCTTCCTCCCAGGAAGCCGCAGACCCGAGCCAGCCTCCTGGGCTCGCCCACATGCTCTGGCCAAGCCATTGTCTCCAAGTCGGACGGGTCCAGCCATTCCCATGACCAGGCTCGTTGCATCCTCTTTGCTGTCCAAAAGCAGGAGGTCAAGGGGCTGGGGGCAGAGAGCTGTAGGTCCCCTAGGGACGCTGTTACCCCCCTCCCCACAGCCTGCGGCCTTTGCCCGGCATCTGGGTTCCATGCCCCAGCCTCTCCTTGGAACAGGGGTGCAAAGAAGACTCCAGAAACAAATGCAAGGCAGGAGCCTCTCAGGCTTCCTGGCACCCCTTTTCTCTGTTGTTTGGCTGGGATTGCTCCCTCTGTCCCCAAAGTGTCCATGTACGTATCCCCAGGGCAGGGGGCCAGTCAGTAATGAGAGCAACACATCATCCAGCCCTGCACAGAGTCCCTCGCCTGGCGGGGAAGAAGGACAGGCAAGCCCCAGTTTCCTCGCTCCAGGATTCTAACGGGCATCCGGCTGGTCCTCTCAAAGTTGGTCGTCAGGGGGCCTCTGCCTAAATCACCACCACCCTGGATTTCTTTCTTTCCAACATCTCTATTCGGAATTCCTTAGCTGGAGTGGTGCCTCAGGGGCGGGAGAGTACATGGGTCAGCGTGAGCAGGGACCTGAAAGAGGACGAGCCCTGGGCAGGGACAGAGACCAGGAAGCCTAGGCCAGCTCTCTGGAGTGTCATGTGCAGGCCAGGGAGGACCTGGCCCTGGTGGTGCACGAGGTAAGAAGCGCTGAGGTCTGGAGGCAAAGGCACCTCTGTGTGCAGTCTCGCCCCTGCCAAGCCCCGGCGAGCGCTGGGAGGCTGATGCATTTAGTCGAGGGCCAACTTTACATCAGCTAAACAAGATTTCCCACGTCCGCCCAGCTTTGGCCCCGATTCCTCACCTAGGGAAGCACAGACAGCTCGTGCCCAGAGCCAGCTGGTAGCGGATGCAGGAGGCTCTAGGCGGGCGAAGGCTGGGGAGGAGAGGGGTGGGGGCACATGCTGGGAAAGAAACTGGAGCAAGGAGCCCCTGCTGTGGGACGGCTTGGGGGTAAAAGATGCTAGAAATACGCTGAAGAGCATGGAGACCAAGACCAAGACTCAAACCACATTCCCTCAATGCAGGACGCGGCAACAGTGCCTTTCTTTTCTTTTAAAATTAACTTTATTGAGATATAATTTACTTAAAATATATCATTTTAAGTATACAGTTCAATGGGTTTTGACAAATATATAAACCCGCGTAACTACCACCACAATTCAGATATAAACCATTTCCACCGCCCCATAATTCCCTCCTGCCCCGTTGCAGTCAGCCTCCGGCCACCTGGCCCCAGGCAGTCACTGATCTCGTCTCTGTCACCATTGAATAGTTTTGCAAATTCGAGATTTTCATATAAACCGAGCCTTAGAGTATGGGCCCTTTTGCATCCAGCTTTACCTAATGGTTGCATGTTATCAGTAGTTAGTTTCTTTTCATTGCTGTAGTATTCCACTGTGTGGCTGTCTCACCATTTGTTTATCCATTCACCTGTTGGTGGACATTAGGGTTGTTTCCAGTGTGGGGAATAAAGCTTCCTTTAACATTTGTGTGCAAGTCTTTGGGGTTATATATTTTCATTTTTCTTGAGTCTATGTCTGGTAGGAGAACTGTTGGGTCTTATGGTAAGTGCACATCAACTTTAAAAGAGATTGCCAAACTATTTTTGAGAGTGATTGAGGCATTTATGCACCCACTAGCAGTGTATGAGAATTCTAGTTGCTCTGCATCCTTTGGCCACACTTAGTATTATCCATCTTTTTCCTTTTAACCATTCTAATGGGAGTGTAGTAAAATCTCACTGCGGTTTTAATTTGCATTTCCTTGATAACTAATGATGTTGAGTGGTACCTATTGGCCATTCACATAAATTTCTTTGGTGAAATCACTGTTCAAATCTTTTGTTCATTAAAAAAGATTGTGTTGTTTGTCTTCTTCTTATTAAATTGTAAGTGTTCTTTGTATATTCTGAATACAAGTCTTTTGTCTGATATATGCATTGTAAATACTTTCTCCCAGGCTGTGAGCTGTGACTTCCCTTTTCATTTTCTAAAAGTGTCCTTTGAAGAGCAGAAGGTTCCAATTTCAATGGAGTCAAATTTATTGTTTCTTTTATGGCGACTGTTTTTGGTGTCCTGAGAAATCTTTGCCTAGCCCAAGATCAGAAAGATGTTCTCTAATGTTTTCTTTTAGAATTTTATCATTTTAGCTTTTATTTTTAGGTCTATGATTCATTTCTAGTTTATTTTTGTGTGTATTATGAGGTTGGGGTCAAGGTATATTTTTCTCCCATAAGACTATATAGTTGTTCTAGCACCATTTGTTGGAAAGTTATCCTTTCTTCTTTAAACTACCCTAGCACCTTTGTCAAAAATCAATTGACAAAACATGCATGGATCTATTTCTGGACACTATTCTGTTTCATTGATGTGTATGTCCATCCTGATGCCAACACCACCCTTGACTTGAGTACTGTGGCTGTACAGTGGGTCTTGAAGTCGGGTGATATGAATCCTACTTTGCTCTTATTTTTCGAGATAGATTTGGATAAGCTGGGACCTTCAAGTTTCCACATAAATTTTAGAATCAGCTTGTCAATTTCTGCAAAAATTATGGGGTGATTATGATTGGGATTGCATTGAATGTATAGATTAATTTTAGGAGAATCAACATTTTAACAGTATTGAGTTCAATTAGGTGCCAACTTGACTAGATTAAGGAATATCTAAAACCCTGGCAAAGCGTTGTTTCTGAGTGTGTCTGTAAGGGTGTCTCCAGAGGAGATTGGCACATGCGTCTGAGCAGACTAGGTGGGGAAGAGCTGTCCTCAATGTGGGCAGGCGCCATCCAATCAGCTGGGGGCCTGGAGAGAATAAAAACAGAGAAAAGGCAAATGCACCTGTCCATCTGCTGGAGCTGGGATACCCTCTTCCTCTCCTGTCCTTGGACAACAGAACTCCAGGCTCCCAGCCTCTGGACTCCAGGGCTTATGCAAACAGCCTCCCTGCACCCCCACACCCCTCCACGCCCCACCAGATTCACAGCCCTTCACCCCCAAACTGAGAAATACACCATGGCCTTCCCTGGGTCTGAGGCCTTTAGCCTTGGACCGAGTCATGCTACTGGCATTCCAGGGTCTCCAGCTTGCAGACGGCTTGTCATGGGACTTCTCAGCCAGTTCCCCTAATAAATCGCCTCTCATATATCCATAGATGTACAGTAAGTCCTCACTTAACATTGTAAATAGGTTCTTGGAAACTGTGACTTCAAGCGAAATGACATAGGATGAGACAAAGTTTCCCATAGGCTAATTGACATAAACAAGAGTGAAGTTCCCAGGGCATGTTTCTGGTCACAAAACCATTACCAAACTTCTATTAAATAAAGACTAAAGCACCTCTAATATTAAACATGGAAATAAATGTGAGATATACATACATTTAATTAAGAAAGAGTAATAAAAACAAATAAGATAATTATTTTCCCAATTTCTGGCGAATCAGCACGCAATGGCAGTCACAGTGGTCGTGGGTTCAATCGAGGAGGGAATGTTTGCAAAGTGAAGAGTGTAGGGAGCACCTCCCACCACCGCACAGTTCAGACAGTCACAAATGTGGGGCTCGCTGCGCGCCGTGGTGCTGCATCGTGTATTGTCGTGTGTGCATGATTACTGCAGACGGCACAAACGTTACTTTATGATAGTTTGCATTCGTTCATTTCCCACCTGCTTATTCCAGTTCAGGATCACAGGTGACCAGAGCCTACCCTGGCAGTTGAGGGCGCCAGGCGGAAACCAACCCTAGACAGGCTGTCACAGGGCACACTCACACCCCCACACTCACTCAGGCGGGGGCCATGTAGACACACGGATCAACCCAGCGTGCACATCTTTGGGATGTCGGAAGAAACCGGAGTGCCCAGAGAAAACCCAGCAGACCTGGGAGAATGTGCAGACTCCACACAGGCAATGGCCCTGGCCGGGAATTGATCTTTTCTCCCTGTCAAGGTTATAACGAAATGACCATTGAACGATATTATCCAGGACCTAACGTATTCTACAGGTTCTGTCTCCCTAGAGAATCCTGACTAATACAGCATTCATGAACATGGCATATCTCTATATTTATTTACATCTCTTTTCATTTCTCTCTTAATTTGTAGTTTGCACATGTTTTATTAAATGTATCTCTAAGTGTTTCATGTTTGTTGCCACTATAAATGGCACCTCACTAGTGTGTACAAACAGCTGGTTTTTGTACATCGACCTTGTATTCTGCAGCCTTGCTCGATTCACTTATTAGTTTTAGTAGTTTTTTGTTAACTGCTTAGGGTTTTCTATTAATATATATATGTCCTGTTATCTATGAATAAAGACAGTTTTATTTCTTCCTTATTATCTGTATGGCCTGTGTTTCTAGATTACCCTGCTTGGTCCTAATGTATTATCTTGTTTGTATATTGCTGGGTTCAACTTGCAAAAAATTTGTTAAAGTTTTTGTGTTTATGTTCATGTGGGATATTGATCTGTAGTTTTCTTTCTATATAATATCTTTGGTTGTGGTAAAGTGAATTGGGAAATGTTCCTTCCTTCCCTGTTTTCTGGAATGATTAGTGTATGATTAGGATTATTTCATCCTTAAATGCTTGATAGAATTTTGCCATTTTTAAAAAAAAATGATGAATTCAAGTCTTTAATGGATAGAGGGCTATTCAGATTTTCTATTTCTTCTTGGGCCAGTTTTGGTAATATGTGTTTTTCAAGCAATTTGTCCATTTTATCTAAGTTGTCAAATTTGTTCTATAAAGTTGTTAATAATACTCCCTTTGAATGCTTTTTGTGTCTGTAGGATTCGAAGTAATGTGCTCCCCCTTTCATTCCTGATATGGGTATTTTGTGTCTTTCCTCTTTTGTTGTTGATCAATATAGCTAGAGGTTTATCAATGTTATTGATCTTTTCAAGGAACCAGACTTTGCTTTCATTGATTTTCTTTATTGTTGGTCTGTTTCTTATTTCACTGATTTCTGCTCTTATCCTTAGTATTTTCTTCCCACCATTGCTTTTGGAAGGTCATCGAAGAGTACGGGTTTTTACTCCTGTCTCCAACCATAAATCACAGGTCTGAGTAAACAGGGATCTTGGACACAGTCTTGTCCAACCCCTTCATTTTATAGGCAAACAGAAATCCACAGGGGGAAGTAACTTTCCTCGGGCCACTTAGATTTCTCTCGAGGCCAACTCATTCATTCCTTAATTCATGCCTTCCTTCATTAATATATTCTTATTCATTCATGTAAAATATATTTGTTGGACACACACTGTGAACCAGAAGCTGTGTTCTGTTTCAGGAACAAAGATGAAAAGTCACTGTCTCTGCTTTCAAAAATCCTCCAGCCTCACGAGAGTGACAGCAAGTTCTCAGCCGATGCAGTAACAAGTGCCATGGCAGAGGCATCCTCAGAGTGCTGGGAAAGTATCGAGAAAAGAAAACGGTACGAACTCTGATGGACGGTGTAAGGATGACAGATGGGAGCAGGGGATGGTCAGGGAAGACTCAAAAAAGACATTTAAAGTAGGTTCACCGGGCAAAATAACTCTTTTTTACTCCAGAAAGAACTTTGTGGATCTACTAAAAATTTGTTTAGATAAGGCAAATAGAAAGCAATGCAAGTCTCCATAGGCAGCCACCAATTAATCAATTAGCTAATTTCGTGTCCAGCATCATGCTATGAGGTTTGGGAGAATGCAGATTATACAGATGACTCAATCCTGCTTTCCAGAGAATAAATCTTTGTTCAGATTCCCATTTATCAATTTTCTATTTTGCAGTTGGCCGGTCTCATCCATGGAAGGTAAAATATATTTAGAAGCCGTAGATTGTCTTATTGATATCAACATACTTATCTATTATCTTTTAAGCTATTGCTGCCCAACAAATGACTCCAAAACTTGGCAACTTTACATAATAAATATTTTTCATCTCATGTAGTTTCTGAGGGTCAGGAATCCAGGAGCGGCTTAGCTTAGTGGTGCAGGCTCAGGGTCTCTCATGGGGTCTTTCATAGAGATACCGACCAGGATCGCAGTCTCTGAAGACCTGACTGGGGACAGAGGGTCTTATTCCGAGCTCACTCACGTGGCAGTGGGCAGGAGGCCTCAGTCCCTTGCCATGTGGGTGTGTCCACAGCGCTGTTTGATGTGGTGGGTGGCTCACCCCAGAGCAAATGGTCCAGATGCCACTCTGCTCCATCACATGTTGTAACTTCTGCCTTACTCTACTCATTAGAAGTAAGTCACCAAGTCCAGCCCACACTCAATGGAAAGGGGTCACTCAAGGGCAAGGGCGTGAACAGCAAGAGGTGGGGGGTCCTGGGGGCCGTCTCAGAGACTTACTGCCACAGATACCCTCATAGATGATTTTGAGACTCTGGAAACTTAGTGATATTGAGATTAAAACGGTCAATTCATCTTTGCTTCATTTTCTACACAGAACTGTAAAGAAAAGGGCCTAATTCTTAGAAGTAAAATTATTTTCTAGAACCTTATCTTCTTTGCAGATATCATACTATTACATTCTAAAATAAAAAGTGATAGGGTTTTATGGAGAACCTGTCC
This sequence comes from Varecia variegata, assembly GCA_028533085.1. NCBI lineage: Eukaryota > Metazoa > Chordata > Mammalia > Primates > Lemuridae > Varecia > Varecia variegata. Next base: position 21,019,917 of record CM052450.1, on the reverse strand, counting down.
TGCTCCATGCTGGGAGAAATGCTTTAGATATTAGGAGACAACTTCAAGGAATCTTTTGGAAGGATGCAACCTTTGGCAGTTTGGGACTATGCATGATTATGACTCTTAATTTACATATTGGAGAGACTGGGGACGCAGAGTGAATGAGACAGAGGTAAGTCGGGATGAGGAGCTACTGTCACCTCAGTGACTAAGAGCAAGATGACATTCAGCGTCAGGCTCTGCAGGGTGTTCTGTGGAGGAGGAATCCGCCGGCGTTTGCAACAGCCTCTGTCTGCGGAGGGGCAGGGCTGATGAAAATTACCTCCAACAGCTCAACAAGTCACTGAAAATGTGGCTGGGGAGTGTGGAAGTAAACATTTCAAGGGCCAACTCAGAGTTCTAAGCCAATAGTTGAAGATTTGGAGAGGAACCACATTGTTGGTTGGCAGAGAATCACATGGCTATTGGTAGATTCCACTGAGGAAGCTTGTTCTTAACAGAATAGAGTCTTCAGCTTGCATAGATAGTTTGTCATGAAAAATATATTTAAAGTGGGAACAAATGCTAAGAACCCTGCTTACTTTTCTGGGACTCAAGAGAACAGGACACGGTGACCAGGCTTGTCTATACTCAGAGGCCCAGCTATAAAGCGTGGAAGACCCACCCTCATGCATCCTGGTGGCAAGGAAGGGCTCTCTTTCTGGTCCATGGAAGTAACCCAGCAGGGACATATCTAATTATAATATTTTCTAGAAGTTCGTAGGAGGATGTGATTTGAGGCTTGCTATGTGCTCCTAGGCTTTCAAAATACGGGGAGATTTCGGGGGAGAACTACATGCAAAAGAGAAGTGAGTCAGCTGCATTAACAAAGACCAATGTCACAGTGGTTTATACAAGACACGAGTTTATTTGTCTCTCTTGTAATCGTCCAGGAATAAGCACTACAGGGTTTTATGGGGGCTCCACGGTGTCACGAACCCAGACTCTTCATGCATTTTCAATGCCCTTCGCACATCTCATGGCCTGGGACACCTGCTACAGCTCCGCCCACCATGTCCACATGCCAGCAGAAGGGAGAAGGAGAGAATGGGGAGGATACACCCTTTCTTTTAAAGGTCATAATCAGGAAGGCCCATAAATCGCCCTGCTTAGTGCTGTAGGGCAGAACCGAGGCACATGTCCATAGTTAGCTGCAAGGGAGGCTGGGAAATGGAGACTTTTAATTGGCAGTCACTTTCTCAGCTAAAACTTGTATTACTCTAGAAGGGAAAAACAGATACTGGGGGACAACTGGCAGTCTCTGACATAAGAACCTCCTGTAATCTTGCCTGGAGGAAGGCAAAGCAGATTGGTAATAGTTAGGTAAATAGCCTTTTATTAGACTGTAAACTTTATGCTGGCAAGGAGCCTAGCTCTTTTTGGCCATCACTTCATCTTCATTGCTTAGCACAGTTTATGGCGTAGAGCAGGTTCTTAATACATACTGATCAAATAAATGAGAGAGTGAGAGGCAGCTAGATGTGAGAAGAATTCTGGAAGACACTCCACTGCGTCTCTGCCCAAGGACTTGGGTTGCAAGGATACAGACCACTTGGTTTCTTGTTAAAATTAAACCTGAGAAGGTATGTTGCGAGTTCTTCCCAAAGTGAAATGTCATACCCACCACTCCCACTCTGACAAGTAGTGTGGTTTCTTTACAGGCTTGGCCTAACGTCCAGAGATGGTAAATTTCAGATGAGGAAGGACACATAGAGCAACTTGGTGGTGTATGACGTAAGAAACCCAGGCTGG
>CM052450.1:20978038-21017644 GCA_028533085.1 Varecia variegata | reverse complement strand
AAGAAACCCAGGCTGGTCCGGCAGTTCCAATGCGTCGTCACTATAAGCAAACCTCGTATCTTTCTGGGGGAATTTTATCCCAAGTCTCTTATATTACACAGATTAAACCTTAGAGATAGGAGGGGCAGCTTCGGAGCAAATGCGGCATCTGCGAGGGCTTGCAGGAGGGCCACCCGAGAAGCGGGCGCCGGCCTCCCACCGTGGGCCGGGGCAGCCTCCAAGCTCTCCCCGGAGGACCGTGTTTCCAGCCTCCGCATTTAATAAGCTGAGAGAATCGAAAACAGTAAAAAATGGAAGTTAATACAACAGTCAGTAAAAAGATAAAGCAAACTAAGAAAAAATAAAAAAGAGGGTGAAGACCGTAAAGGAAAAAAGGGCAGCAGGTAATAAAGTGATGATATGAACTAAAAATAAACCAAATAAGCTACAAAGAAATTAAAAGACAGAACAAAGACATGATAAGGCAAAGGTTAGAAATAAAAGATGGAGAATGAAAAGATAATACAATAACAATAAATCTAGACGATGAGATAAAAGAAAAGGTATAAAATAGCTAGAAGAAAGACAAAACAGAGATTAAAAATGACTGCGATAAGTAAAATCGTTAAAACTAGGGAAAATAAAAGACTAAAGGAATTAAAACAATAAAATGTGTTAAACCAATACCAAAAGAAATAAAAAATTTAAAAGACTGGGCTATGGGGGAAAGAGGATAATAGATCAATTTTGTTTCAAATTCAGATAACACTGCAACGCAAGTGCAGAGGCCGACCCTCCCACGCAGACGGAATCTGTGGGTCCAGACAGCCTGGAGGTTGTGCAGACCTGCCAGCATCCAGGCATCACGCTGATTTGCTGGGGCTCCCCTAACAAAGTGCCACAGCCTGGGGGGCTTACACAATAGAAATGTGTCTTCTCATGTTTGGGAGGTTGTAAGTCCACGATCAAGGTGTCAGCAGGGTCGGTTGTTTCTGAGGGAAACGTCTGTTCCAGGCCTCTCTGCTTAGCTGGGAGATGGCCATCTTCTCCCCATGACTCCTCGTACCGACATCCTTCTGTGCGTGTCTGTGCCCAAATGTCTTCATCTTATAAGGACACCAGTCATATTGGATTAGGGCCTATTCTAATGATCTCTTTTTAACTTAATTATATCTGCAAGACCCTGTCTCCAAATATGGTCACATTTTTGGAGAAGTACTAGGGGTTAGAACATATGAATTTGGGGAGCGGGGGAGGACACAACGCAGCCCATAGTGGCATCCCTGCAGAGTCCCAGTCCTTGAGAAGATATTCTTCCGGCGAAGAGATGGGAGCAGAGAGCAGGACCTCTTGCCTGGTATGCATGGCTGCTCATGCCAGGAAACTTCTGCTCTGGGTAGAGACATCTCGTGAGATTGCAAGTGCCTTCTAAATCGCCCAGAAGAGACAACAGGAACTTCAGCAGGCTTTTGCAGCTCAGTATAGCTCACTGTCTTCTGCCTTTTCCAAACAGGGAAGCCTGGGATAGCTGGTCACCATTAGTCACCCCACCCTTGGGAATGGGCTTTCTGTACTCGGTTTCTCTGTTGCTCCAAAGGTGGATGTCTTAGTCCACTTGGGCTAACACTGGGTAATTTATAAACAACAGAAATTTATTGTTCACAATTCTGAAAGATGGAAGGCCCAAGATCAAGGTGCTGGCAGATTCAGTGTCTGGTGAGGGGCCATTGCTCATAGATGGTGCTTTCTGTGTCCTCACACGGCTGAAGGGGCAAACAGGTTCCCTCAAGCCTCTTTTATAAGGGCACGAATCCCATTCATGAGGGCTCTGGCCTCATGAACCCAATCACCTCTCAAAAACCCACCTGTTAATACTATCACATTACGAATTGCAGGGGCACACAGTCATTCAGACCGTAGCTCAGAAGTGTGTGCAGTGGACAGAGGTCTGAAAACCCTCCTTTTATCCCAGAGAAGAGGAAGCAGAGAACCACAGAAGCGGCAAGTTCCGTCTCCATGTTAATAGCTGAGGAGACAGAAATCCAGGAAGGGAACACTTGTGCCATAGCTTTCTCCTCTCTCTCTCTCTTTCTCGCCTCTCTTTTACGTACATACACACACACACACACACACACACACACACAGCAGGCAGACAGAGCCTCGCCCCAAGTGGCTGGCTTTGTGGGTGCAACCTGTGCTCTGCGCTCAGAGCTCCCAGCACTTGATTCAATGCTCTGCTGTCACCATCTTGAAATTCCTCATAATTCTGGAACAAGGGCCCTGCAAGTTACACAGGTGGTCCTGCCTCCAGCCCCACCACGTCCTGGCGAGAAGGGAAGCACAAGCCCAGCTCGTTTTGACCACGAGCTGTCTGTCCAGGGCAGACACTCAAGAATTCAGGAAAGGAGGAGGAAGGGGCCAAATGCCTTTGATTGAGTCCCCAGTCAAGCTAGAGCTTCCTCTCTAGCCTGAACTCCCCGGTGAGCTCTTAGCTGGGCAAGAGTCTTAGAGTCGCCACCTCCAATTTCCAGCCTTCAGGCATGGCCTGTCCCAGCCCTGCTCCCTTCAGGATCCCTGGCAGAAACCCCGAGGGGCGGAGAGCAGAGGATGAAAGGAAAGTGAAAGTATCTGCCTCTCTGGATGGCCCTTCTCCTCCTCCTCCTCCTCCAGAACAAAGCCTCTTTCCCTTCTTTTCTAGATTGTTAATTGTCTTCACTCCATGGTGCCTTTGTTCATTGTTGCCAGTGCCCCCAGGATGGGGACCTGGGTCTCCTCAAGACAGGAAGGAGGGTTAAAAACAATTTAGGCAGTGGGTGGCCCTACAGGCCAGGTGCTGGGGGGAGGTGAAGAGGGCTGGGGAGGTCCAGATTCTGTAACTTGCCCAGGCTGCTGGGAGGGGAGCACCTTCTTCACCTCTCACCACCCGCCTCCATCAACTGCCTTTTCAGGTGGGAAGAGCTGGGAGACAATGAAAAGAGAAAAGGGAAAAAACACCACTGTGCATATTCGAGCACATGTGCGCATGTGTGTGGCTGCCCTCCCAGAGGGCGGTGGCCTTGTCTTTGAGCTGCGCCCACTCCGAATGATCAGGAAGACAGGCAGCGTGATCGGGACCCTTAGCAACTTAGGACTCCAGATAATTCAATTCACAGACAGAGCGTGCTCGCTAGGTCTGGAGGTGAGAATGACTGCTCCAGCCCTCCTCCCATGCTCACTTCCCCATGTAGCTAATCAAGTGAAGGATGGACTGGAGACGGAGACGCTCTGGAAGTGTGTGCGTGGTGTGTGTGTGTGTGTGTGTGTGTGTGTGTAAAAGGACTGAAGTCACCAGCATCAGCTGAGCCCATGCACTGAGTGGGGTCCCTGTGTGTGTGTGTGTTGAGGAGGGTGTGGTATGCTTTGGGTCTTCTGTCCTTGGGAGGAAGTCTTCCACTTGGAGAACAGAGGTGACTGTCACATAGAAAGCAGACAGCTGTTTCCACTTCTAGGGTCTAGGCTAGAATCTAGGGTGTTGAATAATACTCAGGCACTGGTTTATATGTTTCAGGTTCCAAGGACCATAAAACCCCACAAGAAGCAGAGCAACTTGGTACGCCAGACAAAGCATGGATTTGAGAGCCAGAAAACCTGGGTTCAAATGTCAGCTTTTGTCCCCTCACTATGTGGTCTTAGAAAATGTCCTTCACCTCTGTGAGTGTCTTTTTCATCTGTAAAATGTCCCCATCTTCAGAGTTGTTGGTAGCTTAAAGGGATCATGTATGTAAAGTGCAGCTTTGGGCAAGATTCCCTCCTCTCTGTGCCTCAGTCTCCTCTACTGCACAAAGAGGGAGCTGGAGATGGTTCTGGAAGGCTGACTCCTTCCAGATTTCCTACTCTCAGGCTCTGATGGGCAAATGAAACATTCTATGACTCAATCTGTTACCTTCATGATTAGCTCCATACCTGGGTGTGACTCCTTAGAAAAACCCAAGTAGAACTGAGTAGAAGCCCACCGTGGGTCAGCCTGAAGGCAGTGCCTGCCTCTGAGAAGTACCCCATGTGGGACACCCCATGGTGCGAGAGCCCCCTGGGTTGGGCACCTCTGACTCACATCTCTGGCTATAGGTATCTGGAAAAGCACTTGCTCAGTCAGTAGGATGAAGAGTTTGTACCCTGCCAGGCACGGTGGCTCACACCTGTAATCCTAGCACTCTGGGAGGCCAAGGTGGGAGAATCACTTGAGGTCAGGAGTTTGAGACCAGCCTCAGGAAGAGCGAGACCCTGTCTCTACTAAAAATGGAAAGAAATTAGCCAGGCGTGGTGGTGCATGCCTGTAGTCCCAGCTACTCGGGAGGCTGAGGCAGGAGGATGGCTTGAGCCCAGGAGTCTGAGGTTGCTGTAAGCTAGGCTGATGCCACAGCACTCTACCCAGGGCAACAGAGTGAGACTCTGTCTCAAAAACAAAACAAAACAAAACAAAACAGTTGGTACCAGACAAGCCCCACTAGGCTGGGCCTACCCTGACCTGACCCAACCTGCAAGTGTCCTCTCTCTAAGCTTCACAGAGAAAATGACCCTCAGTTAGGTGCGGGCCGGGGTAGGGGCAAGCAGGACAGTCTCCAGGCAGAGCAGTGAGACCACTTGTTCAGTGAATTCCTTCCTTCTCCGACTTCTCGGCTAGCTTCCTCTCTCAGAGCTTTCTCTCCTCACACCATTCTGTGAATTGAATCCTTTTCCTACTTCTCCCAGGGGCATTTGCATTTTACACTCACCTTGGAGTTAAGGGAATGTCAGGAACCCAGCACACCTGGGCACCACAACCTCTCCCAGTGTCTCAGGAACTGGCTGATGGCCACACGCAAAACACACTGGAGACTGCACTCCTTGAAGACAAGCAAGTATTTGGTGAGCATCTACTATACTCTGGAAACTAAATGGGGCAGAGAAGGTCGCTCCCTCACACAGCCTGCAGTCTAAAGGGGGGTGGGAAAAGTATAGGAAAACAGAAAACTGATAAAATAAGCACCAATTGTGCTATGAAGGAAGCAAATAAGGGGCTGAGAAGAAGGATAAAGATGGGATATGGCAGAGGATTTTACATAGGGGAAGAGGAGAGATAATAGAAAGGACGTTTTTGTTGAGATGGGAGGGAAGCGCTTTCCAGGTGAAAAGCCATTTATAGGGTTTGAAGTCTGGTTTAAGGAAGATCTTTTTCAGTATGGGGATCTGATTGGGATTGGGCAAAATTTATGACATAACAGTTTAGGATTGGAGGACACAGTGAGGGGAGGGTCTTGAAAAATAAACAATTGTTTGATAAGCTAGTGGTTTGCCCAGTTAAGCAAACTATTGTCCCAAGAAGGGGGCTGTTGGAGCAGTCTATTGTTTGGATAAATTGATTTTCAGGAAGTTCCTGAAGCAAATAATGAAGTTATTTACTGGTTTACAGTCTTATCTTGCTGGGTAAGAAGTTTCTGGAACAAACATTAAAGTCTTGTGGCTGTAAGCAGCCTCAGTTAAATGAAGTGTCTGCAGGTGGACTCGGTTCTCAGAAGCAGTGAGGCTTTGCAATCTAGCTCAGCCATGATGGTGGCCCAGGGTGGGGACGGTGAAGACAGAGAAGTGATAGACTGGGATATGGAGATAGATCATTGACACTCACGAAATTGATGAGATGGGAAAGAAGGGATCACCAATGACTGGTAGGATTTTGGCTTGAGCTACTGGGTAGGTGAAGGTACCATTTCCCGAAATGGGAAAGAAGGTGGCACTGGGTATACACAGGCTTGGGGATGGTGGTTAAAGGTTCAATTTTCAACATGTTAGGTTCAGGATGTGTGTGAGGCCCTTGAGTAGAAACATCAAGGGTGCGGTTGGATACAGGAGTCTGAAATGCAGTAAACAAGTCTTGGAGATTTAAATAAAAAATTGAGAAAATCATCAGCAGGTAGTTGGTACTTAAAGCTATGGAAATGGATACAATTTCACCTAGGGAGACACAGGAGAGAGAGATAAAAATGGGGTGCCTATGGGGGAACACTCACCTGGAGATGGGGTGGAGGAGGGAACCTGGACAAGGAAGTCCGAGAAAGAGAAAGTGAGGGCAGAGGAAATTCAGGAGAGTGTGGAGTCATGATGTGAGTGTTTCAAGAAGGAGGGAGTTGTTGATGGGGTTAAATGGCATAAATTTGATAGGTGTTCCTGGTGCGGTAGTGTAGAAAGATCTAGAATCTTCAGTCAGATCATTTCCTCTCTCCATTTACTCTGACATCGAGCTTCATTTTTCTCACCTCTAAAATAGGGATGATGACACCAACCTCACAGAATTGGGATAAGGTACAAATAGACGTCACACAGGAAAATAGAACCATGCCTAAGACACAGCAGGCAGACAATATCGTAGATGGAAGAATGCTGGGGAGAGGAGAGTCCACCTCTCACCTCTCTGTCCTTGCTCTCTCAATCTGCTGTTGCTAACGACAGCTACGGGGGAGGGGGGTGGCCCACGATGAGGTTGCCCCATTGGAGCTGATCAGGGGCCAGAGAAAACTAACCAGAGACGTGGAAAACACAGGCATGTTGTCTGGCAGGAGGAAAGGCTTGGTGGCACCTGGGTAACTCTTTCATTTCCGAGATGGCTTCATTCACAGTCATCCAAAAGCCAGGCCCTCAGGCGTTCAAGTTGACTTCTCCCACTGCTGGCCGTACTTCCACCCGTTTCCTCCTTTCCATCCCCTACTCCTAGCTTAGCTCAGGTCTGCATCATTTTCACCCTGGCCACTGCCATTGTCTGGTCGCTGGCCTCCCTCCCTCCCTCCAGTTAGACCCAGGCCTTGCTTAGAATCCCTCAGTGGCTCCCTATTCCCTTCAGTCAGCCAGTTGATCAGCAAGTATTTATTAAGCACCTGCTCTTTGCCAAGCCCTGGCTAGGCACGAGGGGTCTAATAGTGGACGAGAGAGACACATCCCTGTCCTCGTGGAGCTTACAATCCAGTGGGGGAGACCAGCGAACAGTTACTGTACTGTCTACCAGCAGGGGTTTCCAGAGCCCACAGATAGGGGCCTGACCCAGATTTGGCCATCAGGAAAGGCTGGTGGAGGAGTTGATGTCTAGGCTGAGATCTAAAAGATGAATAAAAGGAGTTGCCAGGCAAGGCAGTGGGAATGAAGAAATCCAAAGCCCTTAGAAAGCCTTGCTGACCATCACCTGCTGACACACGGGCCACCCACACGGTGGGCACAGTTATTTGCAGTTCCATGACTGCGGAGCCTTTAACCTGCCCTACTCCCACTCCCAGGTCCTTCTGAGACCCCGTTGGTTCAGATGACACCTCCCCAGTCCCCACATCCTAGTGACTTTGGTGGTCCCCACGCCCCATGTGGTTGCCCTATCTTAGCACTCTTGTGCTTCACTGCACCCAGTTGGGCCAGGCATATTGTAGACATTTAATAAATACGTTGAATGAAAGGAATCCAACTCTCCAACCCCCCTCCCCTCTTAGAACAGCGTGCGAGAAAATGAAGGACTTGTTTGAGAGACTGCAAATGACAGGACTAGGGAATGGTTGGAGACGGCGGGGACGTTAGGAAGCCCTCTAAGCAGGTGGGATCAGGTTCTTAAGGGAGGTTCTGAAATGGGGTTCCTAAAATCCCCCATCCAGGCTATCTGTCTGGAGGGGTTACCCGAGGCTTCGAGCTGGACCGAGAACTTTTTAGGTCTTGCTCAGAGGAGTTCCAGTTCTGTGTGGCGACCCTCATACCCGAGCAGTGGGAGTGCGCAGAATCCGCCTTCTGTCTTCTATTCTCTCCACCCCTCACTCCACCTCCACCCACCCCCGCCGCCCGGGAGCCTTAGCTGTGGCCTTCCCAACAGAGGTTTCCAGCTGTTGATGCCTGGCTGGACTCGGCTGCAGGGAGGAGGAGGAAACTCTGTGTCCCTCCCTCCCTCCACATCTCCCCACCCTCCTCCTCCGCCCCCTCCTCCCCCTGCGCGCTCTCGGTCTCCCTCCGTCTTTCTCCTCTGAGGCTGTCCAGTCGCCTCGCAGCCGCGAGCAGCGAGCAGCGAGTCCCCGGCTCCAGTCCCGGCTTGGAACTGAACTGTGTGAGCGCGGGTCCCGGAACCCGGGCCCGGGAGCGGCGAGCCCGGGTCGGCGCCCAGGGTGCAGCGGTCAGCCTCGGAGGCCCTGACTCGGAACCGAGCCGAGGCGCGGGGCGCGGAGCCGGAGAGCCCGAGGGCGGAGAGCGAGGCGGGCGGGCCGGCGCCGCGTCCGGCGAGTCGGGGAGCAGGACCGCGGAAGGCAGGGAGACGGCCGCCAGCCCAGGGCAGAGGGCAGAGGGCAGAGAGCGGCCTGGCTCGGCGGACGGCGCCGCCCGGCCGGAACCGAGCTCGCCGCCCGGGACGGCGGCCCCTGGCGGGGCGCGGACCCTGGGTGGCCCCTGGTGGGGCCGGCGCGACTCCGCGGCCGACAGCGGGGGGCGTGCCTCCTCCCAGCCCAGCCGCCCCGGCCCGGCCCGCCCGCCCGCTGCGTCGCCGGGGCATGCGAGCGGGAAGCCCGGGCAGCCAGCCGCGAGGACCGCACGGAGGAGCAGCAGGAGCGCGGAGCCGCGAGCCGCGAGCCCAGCGCCTGGCTGAGTAGTAAGTGCGCCGTCCGCGCCCCTCTCCCCAGCCCTCCGAAGTTTGACACTCGCGCCCCACGTTTCTGGGCACACGCCGGCTCTCTTCCCTCCGAGTTGCCATCCTGTGCAAAGTTTTTCGAGCAGGAACCGACCCTCACTTACCTGCAACACCGCCGGCCAGTGGCGGCTCCTCCGGGCGGACCGGGTCCTTGAGGAGAGGGGTGGCAGCCTGTAAGGCCGGGGGTGGCTGAGTGCGTGTGTGCGCGCAGCACGCTAGCCGAGCTTGGGGTGCCCCCGCCCCCAGCCCGCTCCTCGCCGGCCGGCTGGGGCACTAGATCTTTCTCACGACCCTGACTATGCGCCCAGTTTAATGATTTCCCAGCGGGAAGCCGAGGCGATCAGTGCGCGTCCCTCGAGGGGCTCGGGTGTCTGACAGGAGACGCAGAGCTCCCCCCGCCCTGGCTGTATGGGGTTTCGGGGGCCAGTCGCGCACCCCTTGCCACCGTTCCAGGGTCGTTCCGCTGCGGACCAGCCGGGCGCCGCATCCTGTTTGTTCTCTGCTCCGGCTGCCCGGGTTCCACCCCACCCCCACCCAGCCTGCCTCTTGCCACCCCTCACCTCCCGCCCTGGGATGGTGGAGGTGAGCCTTTTCATCCCTGTTTCACGGCAAAAGCAGATCGCGCCTAGGGCCAGGGAGACGCGGAGGGGGGTAGTCGCTCAGTTCCCAGCGGCTCGCCATTGTTTTCCCACCCCGCGCGCTCCGTACGTAAACACACACACACACACATGCACACGCACACTCACACACACACTCACACACACAGGGTATGTGTGCGCGCTGGCTCAGGCTGCTTGGAGTCCCCCGGTGCGCAGGGATCGCCCGCGGGACTGGCTCAGCTGCCCGCAGGGGTCCTCAGGCTGCGGCGCCCCATCACTTAACCGGGGCTCTGCAGGGCGAGAGACGTGGAGTTGCCGGAGAGTCCCGGGCGGGGCCGCGAGCCGGGCCTGGGCGGGAAGTGAATTTTGAACTTCAGCCCTGGACCTTTCCAGGAGGACCCCGAGCGCTCGAGTGGCTGCTCCCGCCCTGGAGGGCCCACGGCAGCTGCAACGACTCCGCTGGTGCTCTTGGCAGCCGCCTCGGTGACAGGGGCTTGGAGGAAGCCGAGGAGTTTTCCTGGGAAGTTTGCTTTGACTCTCTGGGAATTTCCGGGCAGGGCGCCTCGGCGCTGGCGCTGGTGCAGGGGTCTGGCGAAAGCCAGAGACGGATGCTCCTGGCTCTCAACCGCTACTGTTCTTGGCTTTCAGTGGTCCAAATAGGTGGGTTCCCAGCCTCGTGGGGTTCATGCCTTCCAAACCAGTATCCCTCAAACGATCACTACAGACCAGTTTCAAAGATGGGTGCATTACTCTGCTCATTTAGCTGTGCCAGGCGGCGAGCTCCGTTCCGGCGGGGCGGCGCCCTCCTTGCACCTCGGCGGCTCTCCGCCTTCTGCCCTCGGCTTGCTGCCTTCCGCTGCCCTGCTCCCGGACTGCCAGACGCGGCGCCGGCCCGCTCGCCCCGCTCTCCGCCTCCCGGCTCCGCCATCCACGCCTCGGCTAGATTCCGAGTCAGGGCTTCCGAGGCTGACCCCTGTTTCCACTGAGCTCTCTTAGGAGCTGCCTCGAAAGGTGCTGGCATTCAACACATTTGGATTCTAATTCCCCAGCAATGGGCAGCGTGAGTTTGGGCTAGTTCCTTAACTTTGCAGGACTTTCCCTATGTGAAATTGGCAGAGTTATGCACCTATCTCTGAAACTCGCATGTAGTGATCGTTTGAGGGTGCTGGTTGGGAAGACATGAACCCCAGGAGGGTAGGGACCCACCTACTTGGATCACTGAGAGCCAAGTGGCTATGAGCCCAAGTGCTGGAATTAGGTTCCAAATGCTGCCACTGGCAGTATGACTTTGAGCAGTTTAACCTGACCTCTGTGCCTCAGTTTCCTCATCTGCAAAATGGGATTAATATGATTCACCTCATCAGGTTGTCTCGAGGATTACAAGGCTTAATAAAGCTCAGAACAGTGCCTGGCACATAGTAAGTGCTGCATAAACATTAGCTGTTATTGCCATTATTATTTAACTGACCTTGTGCAGAGCCCAGAAGAGCCCTCTGGGATTGTGCTCATCCAATTAATTATAATAATTGTCCACTTCTGGGGAGGAAGAGAACTCATACTCTTTCCCACCCTTTCCTGATTCTGGCTCCTTAGCTCAAACTTATCCTCCCACTGCTTGTCTAGTTCAATCTTCACGAGTCTTTTTCTGTTTTCCTTCCTTCCTTCCTTCCTCCCTCCCTCCCTTCTTGCACAATTTTTGCGAAGGCACTTCATTCCCTCTTTTCCTCATTCTTACAAATCAATCTTGACTTAAGCACAGTGTTCTCTCAGTGGAAATCAGGTCCCAGGAAAGAAGTGTCTCCAAAAGGGTGTCCCCTGGGCATCCTGAGGCTGGGCTGCCGGCTCAGGATTGGATGTGCATTTGTGTCTCTGGGGCTGGGTGAATTTCCAGAGAGAGGAGCCCAGGTGTCTGGGGCCCAGGGGAAGAGGCAGGTGGGATGGGCTGGGACTGTTCCTGGGGGAGCCCTGCTCCCTGGGTGGTGTTTCTGTTTCCTGCTGCTGGGGCTCACTTGGGAACCTGGAATAGCGCAGCTGCCTGGGCAGACTGGATGTGGGATTTGGGGTAAGTGAGGGGCAAAAGTGTTACTTCCAACATTCCACCTGACGGTGGAGGATTTTCTAGGAATTTGGGCTTGTCACGAGTTCCTTGTCTGATTCTGGATTCTGCAAATGCATAGAACAAGTAAGGGGTGAGCTGAGCGACAGGGAGGAAGAGCAGGCTGCTGCTGCCCAGCCACAATGCCTTGGACAACAGGCTCCTGTCTTCCTTTCTCTGACCCTCTAACCTCCACCCCAGGCATGGGGGAGGGTGGCCAGAGGGTTGCTTTTTGGTGCTCGGAGATCCTGCAAGTGGCAGTTTTCAGTGATGAGAACCAGCACAGCAGTCAACCCATTCTTTCCTCTAACAGAAATTTGTCAAAGGGCCCTATCACGTGCCAGGCCCTGTGCTAGGCAGTAGGACAACAGGGGAAAACGAGAAAGGTAGCATACCTACCTTCAGAGAGGCTTCTTTCTAGTGGGGCAGAGACAGACAGTAAATAACTTTCGGTAACAAAGACAGTATCAGATCGAGATCTGTGATGGGAAAGGAATACTAAGGGTGATGTGATAGACAGCTTACATACGTGGGGGCAGCCCAGGGGGCCCTGGCTTGGGAGGCCAGTGAAGGCGCCCAGGGGAAATGACAGCTTGGCCCGGGCCTGAAGGATGAGAAGGAGCCAGCTGCACAAAGACCTGGAGAAAGGGGATTGCAGGCAGAGGGAACAGCAAGTGGAACCCCCTGAGGCCAGAGCAGAGGCAACAGCTATGTGGCTGGAGGCGGGAGCTGAAGCAATCAGGACAGCCAGAGCCTGGGCTCTCCAGACTGGGTAGGACTGGTTAGGAGCCTGGATTTTATTGCCCAGGCCATGGCTTCATCTGAGAGTTTTAAGCAGGAGAGTGACATGATCAAATTTATGATTTGAAAAGATTATTTGGTACACAAGAACAGTAATCATAGTTGCCCCAGGGGAGGGAAATGGGATGGAGGAAAGATTGTGTTTTTGCTGTAGATCCTTTTGTCCTTTTTGAATTTAGTACCATGTGAGAGTATAAAGTGTGCCAAAAAACCAAAAACCGTGGTTAACGAAGAATAGTTTATAAGCTAGAAAATGTATATAATAAATGAAAAAAGCATGATGTACAACTATGTAGTATAGAAGCAATCTTGCAAAGCTAATTACATGTGTACATGTACACCCATCATGCACACGCGCACAGAGGGAAGACTGGAAGGATGCATCCCAATATTCACAGAGGTTAGCCCTGACTACTGCATATGGCTGATTTTATTTCCTTCTTTATCTCCTGTTGGTTTTTTCAATCTTCTACAAGGTCATGCATTACTTTTATAAGTGAAAAAAAAAATGTACAGAAGAGAGATCACTTTGGCTGCTAAGTAGTGAATTAGCTTGAAGGGGAACAAGAACGGAACCAGAGAGGCCATTAGGAGGCTTATTCAGAATTGAGGAGAAAGGAGGTGATGACTTGGATTAGGGTGGGCCAGTGGGAGATTGTTTTGGAGGTAGAGCCAACAGGTCTGACTGGCGGGACATTGCTTAGTATGATACACTCTTCTTGCCAAGAGAGGGCTTTCCTCTCCAACTCAGATCTTGTGATCAGAAGCGCCAGGGTCAATCATGGTGAAGGATGATTTTCAGTGCTGCCTTAGCTTTGGAAATACCCCAGGTTCCATCTACATCCTTATGCCAGTCATTGTTCCTGGTGGGAAGAACGCCATCCTGGATATTTTGCTACTTTGATAATTAGCAGATTTAGGGAAACGTGGTGCATACAGTGAGAAGGATTTAGAGCCAGGAGAGATGTTCATCACATAACGTCTCTGAGCCTCTGTTTTCCCATCTGTGAAGTGGGACAATAACAGTGATAATACCTGCCTCTTACAACTGCTGGGAGGCTCGTGGCTGATCATGTCCACAGCAGTGCTCCATGACCAGTAAGGGCACTGGGATTCACTGTGGCCAGACAAGTGTTGCTTGAGCTGGGCCTGATCCTCCAAGGGATCTAGGTGTTCTTGTAGAGGGGCTGACACTCCCTTCTACAAAGGTTTTCTCCTCTCTGGGGGTGCTTTGAGATCGGCTTCTATTGGGCAGCTCCCTGGGTAAGTCTCCAGGAAACTGACACCACCGGAAAAAGTGGCATTCAAATGCAGCTGTGCTCCTGTGCCCCTTCCCCCAGCCACATTCAGGGGTGAAGCTGAGTGTTTGAACAGGGCTCTGTGCTGGGAGGGCCAGCCGGGCACACAGTAAATCGTGCTTGGAATGGGAGTTATTTTTGTGCTCAGTGTTTGCTTAAGAGGGCCCGCTCCTGCCTGAACTCGCCGTGATCCTCAGCCTTTGCTAGTCCTCTTCCTGGAACCCCCATGTGTTAGCCAGGGAGGCTGTCACAGTGCCGGTCACCAGATGGAGAACCAGACTTTGGAGGATCTCCTCCATGTCTCCTGTTATCTCCCTGTCCCCAAGCAGGAAGGCATGCTCTGGATAGTGGTCTTTGCCCCGGTGACCTCCGCTGTGGCTGCCCTTTCCTTAGTCTTTGGGAAGACGTCCATCTCCTTGGAAAGACTTCATTAGGAGATTTGCTGCAGGTCCACCCTCTGTCAGCTTCCCTAGTCAGGGGTGACTTTCTTTTAAAAATTCAGATACTTTCTCTAAGCAGCAGTGAAACGGTAGTCCCCTCCTAAGGGTACCTGTGATATGCCGTGGACCTAGCTTAAAGAGACATCCCTGCTCCAAAGCCTCATGGCAATGTAGCCTTCACTGCTCTAGAAAAAGGTTTCTGCCCATCCTGCATGGTCCACAGCAGAGAGCCTCACAGCGACCACCTGCCACTCCAGGCACATCCTTGGTTCTCCTGCCCCTCGGGAAGACTCCTGCTTCTGTGACCCGCCTCTTTTGTCGGGGCTCAGAGGCCCTGAGGCCTCCCTGCCCACTCCTAGGAAGATTGTGGTGCTGTCAGGAGGAACCGGATGGTCCCAGAGATGGAACAGTGACAGTGGTCAGACCTCCTAGAGGTTGTGCGGTGAGGGGAAGTGGCTGGGGTTTCCCCTGCCTCCTCCCAAGGTCCTCTGTGGACAAACCAAAGGCCCAGGATGTGTTGCATGTGGCCTGGCATCTCAGAGCTCTGAGTGTGCACATGGACAAGCCAGGGGAGGAGCTGGGATTTGTACCCAAATGTTGAGGATTCCTGCCAGGGGTGCTTTTCGGGGGAGGGCCTGTATGGGGTAGTAGAGGAGAGGAAGGAAGAAGTAGGGACAGTATCTCCTGCTGCCACCTTTTTTCCTAAATAGCATTCACCCCCAGGCCCTTTTGGTCACTCTGGGAAGCCATCAAATCTGGAATTCACTTCCCTCCACTCCCCCCAGCAGTGGCCTTAGCATTTAAATGGCCTTGGCATGAAGCCCCATAAACTGCCCTTGGGATTGGGGTGGGGGGGGGGCGGGTATTAGTGTTACCCCCCACATGGTCCCCCTGTGTCTTCTGGGGACATGCTCCAGGTAGGGTTTCAGTGGAGAAAGGAGAAGTGGCCACAGACTGGGCCTGAGCACTCCTGGCTGCCCTCCCCACCCCCCAACCCCCACGGTTTTGGTCTGTTGTCCCGGCCAAGCCTGGGGCTCCCTGGGGATCCGCCCAGAGGAGGCCAGACCTTACCTCCCCCAGCCCCCGCCTCCCGCTCGACTCAGAATGGAATGTACAGCCCGTGGAACTAGATGGGAGAGAACTAGTTCCCAAAGGGGCTTGGGCCTGCCCAGCCCCCCAAAGGGGTGAGGAACCTGGGCCTGGCCAGCTCCTTGGCGCGGCCGGTGCTGCCCCGCTGCCACCGGGTCCTGTGCGGGTCCAGGTGTGGCCACTGGGAGGAGCAGCAGCGTGGTGGGGGGGTGGGTTTCTCTGTGAGTCCAGGGTGAGGGAGGTGAGTTAGGGGCCAGGGGGGCACAGGCGGGCAGGCCCCGGCTCCGGCTCCAGTGGCTGCGCGTGGCCCACCCTAGGCCAGCATTCTTTGTTGACTTCTTTTTTTAAATTTGTGGCTCACATTTATTTTCTTATTTCTATAATTTGTAAAAGTAATGCAACAGTGTGCATTACTTTTCTCATCAGAATGAAAAGGATTTAAAATGTATCTAATATCGTCAGACTGTGAATCGAAAACGTTAAGTGTGTGTTTCCGGGGAAGACCAAGAGTAGGGCTTGACGGTGACAGAACAGCAGGAAGAGGGGTCGCTGGCAGGGGGTGGCTGTGGCAGGACAAGGAGGGGAAGCCCGAGAGACCGGACCGACACCCTTTCATGCTGACAGTTGAGTGGGCTCCGTGGACTCCCCCAGTGGCTGTGGCTGGGGTCCGCGGCCCAGGGTCATGAGGCCCTGGTGCCCAGGAGGGCAGGACAGGGAGGGCAGGCTGGGCTTGAGCTGCCCTCGGACTGACTTGAGAGAATTAACTCTTGCGTGGCCACACAAGGCAGGACCTGGCATTCCTCAGGGTGGAGGGTGAGGGGAATTTTCTGTCTCAGCAGCATGTGGGGTGTGACGCTCTCCCCACCCCCACCTGGACACCCTGTCCCCACCTGCCAGCCCTATTGAAGGAGTCTGAAGTCATCCAGCCGTTGCTGTGAGGCTTTGGTTCCGCCTGTTCCCTGAGGGCGGGGCGGGGTGGGGAAGGAAGGGGAATAAAAGGTGAGTGGGGAGGGGCTGGCAGCCTGTGGCAGGTACAGCCCGAGGGGAGCGGGTGTGAATCAGGAGCTGTTGAAAGCAGGAGGGAGCGGCCCCTGCAGCCCCTGCCGTTCCTCTGGCTTGCCCGGCTCCCCTGCGCTTGGCTGGTGAAGAGGGTGTGTGCACGGGTGTGTGCACGCGTGTGCATGTGCGTGTGCATGTGCGTGTGGCAGGCAGGCACTGTCGAGACTCTGGTCAGTCTCCTCTGGCCCCTGGGGAACGAGGTAGGGCCTTGGAGAGCTCTAGGGAGACACTGAGGACATTAGACTAATGTCAAGAAGAAAAAGGGAAAGGGACTGAGGGGAAAAGAAAGAGCCAGAACAGAGGCCCGAGCTGAGGAGAGGTGGAGGGAGGTCTCTCTCTGGCCCCTTCTGCTTGAGCTGCAGTCCTCCGAGGGGATTGGTGTTTTAATTCCAGTCCACCTGGGGAGGGCAGGGCAGTGGGGAATGACTCCCTTTGCTCTCTGTAAACTCAGTTTCAAAACATGGTGATCATGGAACCTCAGCCACCCCCTCTCCCTCAGGAGCAGATGACGTGGGGGAGTCGGGCTAGGGTGAGGGGCTGGAGGAAGAGAGTGGTGGGTAGAGGAGGAGCCAATGGTGGGGCTAAGTGGGGTTCCCTAGCTGGGGCTGGTGGGGCAGGAAGGGGAGGCCTCTCCTCTCAGTTGGGGTGGAGGGTTCAGCTTCCACTGACAGGTATCCTGGCTAATAAACTCCCCGGGACCAGAACAGAAAACAGGGTCAGAGAGCAGAGGAAGGGACACTGTGTCAGATATTGCCTTGGGTAGAGGCAGGTCGCAGGAGAGCTTTCTCTTTGGAGGAGACAAGGGATGAGTTTGACTGCTATCTGCCAGAGAATTGTTATAATGAGCATACAAGTCTGGGTGAATGGAGCTCTTAGAGTTGTGCAGTGCCCAGTCTGTACAACTGTGCATGATGGCCCTGTTGGAACTGGCTCAGAGCAGCAGGGACCTACGGTTTTCATAATGGAAGTTCCCCTTCTCTTCTACCAGGTTTACCCGGCCTTTAGGCCCATACTCCTCAACATAGCACCCTCAATTTGGGGATGATTTTGGCTATTTGTGTTACATTTTTCTGGGCACTGATTAACTTGAAGCTTGGAGAACCGGAATTGGGGTGGGGGGAGCTTGTGTTTTCGGCAGTTAGAGGGGCTGTGGAGGTGGACTTTTCACCACCCTTTGTCGAGTCAGAGTCCTGCTTGGCCAATTGCCCACAGGTGTAAGGGACCCGATTCCTGAGTCAAGACTGACTGGGTTTGGGAGCTCTCCCACGGGGCAGGTAAGACTGAAAGGGGTAAATGGGGAAGAGAAGTTCCTGCCTCACCTGACAGCAACTCCTGCCCCGGCCCGATGGCTGTCCCTGCACTGCAGGGTCTTCATATCCCTGCCTTCCTCTCTCCCTCTCCCGTCACCAGAACCCACCCATCTCTTGTCCTTCAGGGGATCTGCTCTTTGACCTCTCAGGAGATAACCTGGCCAGGCAGACAATCTAGGACAATCTAGGATACCAATCTAGGACACCTGCTGGTGGCAAATTAACAGGCAATGCCAGAGCACATTAGCCTTTTAACCAGCCACAGGCCTTAGCCATCCAAGAGGTGATTGAAAAGCAGGAACCTGGGCTGGAGGTGGAGTGGATGTTTGGGCCTGTGGGGGCCTGCCCCGCTTGTCCATCCCCGGGCGTCCTGCAGCAGATATGCAGGGAGTGCCTGCCCCGTGGCTGTGCCGCGCCGTGCCACGCCGTGCCACGCCATGCCGGCGCTGGAGGACCCTGAGACCAGCACAGCCCTTCCACGGTGTAGAGAAAGGGACAGAGAAGCAAATAATCGATGGTGACGGACAAACGTGAAGGTAGGGAGGGACAGGGCAGGGTGCTGCGGGAGCATCCAGGAGGGGCACCCCAACCAGACCTGGCAGTCAGGGAAAGCGCCCTGAAAGACAGAAAGGCCTGGGGGTGAGGAGGAGATTGCCTGGGAGAACAAGTCAGACGGAGGAGGAGGTTAAAGGGCAGATGCCCCCACGTCTCCCAGGGCCTCACCTGGGTCTCCAAGGGTATGTCGGATGGTCCTGTCCCTCACCAAGGGCCTGGGGTGCATCATGACTTTGGGGAGAGAGTGCGTGGTGGGCATTTGAAGGCAAGGCAGCCAGGGGCTCGTGGCACCCAGGGGCGTCGTTCAGCTGTGAGTTGTGTACGCCAGCATGGCGGAGCAGCGTGTGCACTAACATGCAGGGGGCTTTGGGGGTGGGGGCTGCCTGTGGTGTGGTGCTGGGGTTCACGCGGGACCTGGGCACAGTGTGTGTGGCCCAAGCGGCCGGAGGACTGGAACCCCAAGCCCTATCCAGGCAGCTGCAGGGGACGCAGGATTGCTAGGGCCAACTGCAAATTAGCCAGGCTGGCATTAAATGCCTTTGCTGCTTCTCTCCTCCCATCCCGCTCTGCCCTCCCAAAAATCAACAACTGTGTCAACAGCAGGGTGATTGTGCTTGGCCAGCAGCCGCCAGGGCTGCCAGGACCAGGCAGGTGCTGGCAGGGGCTGCCGGAGCCCCACTGGGCCTGGCTGCCAGGGCTGCAGGATAAACAAGGCCGCACACAGGCTCTGCTGGCTGGGAGGGAGGGAGGGAGGGAGGGAGGCCACAGGCAGGCAGGAGGGGAGAACAGGTGTCTCAGGAGCTCTGAGACACAAAGGGCCTCTTGTCTCCTCCTCCCTGGCCCCAGGGAGCAGCCCCCCTCCTCCCTCCTCTCAGGCCCCGCCCAGAGATCAGTGACCAGGTCAGCCCGGGTGTCGTCCAGATCCCCCCTGACTCTTGGTGTTTTGTTTTGTTCTCCTTGCTTGAGACAGAGGTGAAGCCAGTCCATATGGGGCTTGGGCGCACTGGCCCTGAGGCCTCTGTGGGTCTCGGTTTCCCCGCTGGAAAGACAGCAGGATCACTCACCCCTTCTGGGCCACCCAAGCAAGAAATGGATGGGAGGTGGGAAAAGCACCAGGGGCTTTGGAAAGAAAGATGCGCTGAACATCAGGAGTGGTGGAAGCTGGGGTGGGAAGTAGGGAGACCTGGGGGACTCCAGGTGGGATTGGGGGCTGGAGGTGGCTGGGATGTGGCAACACCCTCCTCCCTCCTTGCCTGCTTATAGAGCAAACCTTTGCAGAGCACCTGCCTTGTGCCAGGCGCTGTACTAGGGACTGGGGAGGCCATGGAAAATAATACAGCACCAGCACAGACAGCCCCTCGACCCAGGCTGCCTGTGTGATCTTGGATAAGTAACCTAACCTCTCTGAGCTGGTTTCCTCATCTGTAAAATGGAGGTGATAACAGTAGTACCTGTCTCCAGCTCGTGCGGCTCCTGTGATTGTTAAATGTGTGAAGAGATGTGAAACAGTATCCGGCATATTGTAAGGGCTATATAAGAGATACTGTTGTTGTCCCTGTCCCGAGATGGTATTAGGGGCTCACATCCCACCAGAACCTGGGAAGTAGACACGTAAACAAATAATGGCAGGTCAGTACAATACTAGAGACCAGTGATGTCCAGGGTTTCTAGGATGCCCTGGAGGAATAATCAAATCTTCAAGGATTGCTCAGATGGGATTTATAAAGGACATTTGAGCTGGGTTTTGAGTGATGGGTAGGAGTTTGCTGGTCAAGAATGTTGGAAGTGCCTTCTAGGCAGGGGCACCCCATGAGCCAGAGCCCAGAGGTGTGGAAGTGCAGGTTTGTGAGGCCACAGCTGGCGGGGTGGCCTGGGCCAGGTGTGGCGGGCCTGCACGGCACAGGACAGAGTGGAGCACAGTCCCAGCTTTGGTCAGTCCCTCCAGGGTGGGGTGCCAGTTTGCTTGTCACTCAGTGTCTTTCTCCCCTCTCTCCCCACTCCACTGCATTATGAATAACTCAGCCTCGCTCACTCTGGAATATCCTTCAATTTACAGAGAGACAGGATAGTGGTGGTAGTCAGAAAGTTCTAGATTTGAAGCTTCTGTATATGATAATCTTCATACTGAGCCAATTCCTTTGAGCTGCATTTTCCTTATCCACAAAATGGGGTAGTGCTCTCTCCCCCGTGGCAGGGTTACTGTGAGGATTAGAGAAAAACGTGTGCCAGGCGCATAGTAAACGGTAGCTGTTAGGGTGACCGTGTGATCTGGCCCATGCGGGAAACTTGTCTGGGCTTCAGCCTCTAGATCTGCAACGAGGAGACAATGATCTTTGCAGCAGTGATGGGCCGGGCTGCCCATTACCTGGGTAGATAAGTCAGGCCAGGAGGCCCATTACCTGGGTAGATAAGTCAGGCCAGGCTGCCCATTACCTGGGTAGATAAGTCAGGCCTGGAGGCCTAGAGCCACTGGCCGGATGCAGAGGGACCGGACGCTCACCTTCCCAGGGGCACCAACTGGGCCCATCCTGTGGCCGCCCTGTGCACTAGGCAGGAGGGTACCTCGTCCTGCCTTTCCCACTGGGGTGAAGCCCTTCATGGCCACCCTGACATCTCCTCCCTTTTATGGCTGTGCTGGTGTTCGAGGGGGCTCCTGGGACCATGGGTGCCAGAGAAGACCAGGGCCCTGGTCTAGCTTCTGCTGATGTCTGCCCTGAGGTGTGTCACTTAGCCTCTTGGAATGTTGCTTTCTCCATCTTGCAACTTGGAAAAATCCATTTTGACCCTTCCTGAGATAAAATGGGAATGCCGGGTTGCTGTGAAAATAGGAGTTGCGTGAGGATGACAGCAGCCACCCCAGCAGTTGGTGCTGCACTTTCGGGGCCCAGATGTGCAGTCAGACACTTCACCACACCTCTGCGTCTACGCTTCGCAGTGCCCTCCACGGGGTGCGTCTGTCAGGCTTATCTCAGGGCTGCCTACAAACCCTGTGAGTGAGAAAGGGCAGAGAGCATCTAATGCCCCCATTTTGCAGGTGAGGAAATTGAGATTCAGAGACAAGGATTCATCTTGTTGGTGGGGCTTCAGAGTCCTGGCTGGCCATGGATCTGCAGGGGGCAACGCTGGTCCACGTGGCGTGTCTGACCTGGTGCAGAACAAGTGACAATCTACTCTAGGATTTCGCTGCAGTGTCCCCTGGCTCCCTGGCCTGGTGTCTTGCCATTGGTTTCGAGGGACCGGTGATGGGAAGGGCTAGGGGCATCGAGGAATGTCTGGAGCCCACTGGGTCTCCTGACAGTCTCAGGAGCCCGTCCCGAGACCAGATCTGGAGGGCTGTTTGCCTCGCAGAGGCCCCCCCTCTTCCTCCTCCCTCACTTGCCACCTTGGCCATGCCTGGCATGGGCGTAGCCCCATTTTCTCTTCTTCCCTATAGTCATGTTTCTCAGGTGGCCACAGGGCGAGCTGAGGCCCAAAGAGAGGAGTTGGTGCAAAGGAAAGTGCTGGGAGAGAGGGCTGGGGACATGACTCTGTGTTCACCTGGCCAGGTGGGCAGATGGTTTCCTAGGTAGCCATGGAAACTACCCAAGTAAGAGAGAGAGGCAGAAAGAGCAGCAGGGACACTTGGATTTTTGCAGGGGCTGTGTCCATATTTACATGCAATTTGCATATAACCAATACACAAAACACAATTTTGTAATCTATCCCCAGGCACATTCAGGTTTGCCTTTTACTATTGTTCTTTTCAAAGATGGCTGCTTCTGGCTTTTTGCTCTTGTCTGTGCCTTCTCACTCCTGCCCCATCCCCCTTCCCCTTACAGGGCAGGTGACTGAGAACAGAGTCAGCTTGGGGTGGGTCATGGTCCTCCCTGCTTTCCATCCGACCTCGCTGGGGTTAGCACAGAGGGTGGGACCAGCTGCAATGCCCCTGCAGGAGCACACAGGAAGCGCCCCCCGCAGCCACCTCCTCACCTGTGTCGGGGATCAGGGCGTTCAGCAGGTGCTCAGTAAGTGTGAGGATAAAGTGACATTAGTGATGAAGGAGCATGGAAAACAAAGACAAACCTACGCTACAGGTCCTGGGGGCCTGGCTTTTGTGCTCGGGGAGGGAGAGGCCTGCGGGGAGAACGAGCCTCGGGGGTCCTGGGGTCCTGAGGGTGGGAGCGATCGATTTCCGTCTCAGCGACTGTGGCCTAAGGAGGCGTTTCTTGCCCTTCTCGGCCTTGCAGGAAATGGTGTTGAGGATGAGAGAAGCAGAAAGGAAGAGCCAGGCCTTCTGTGAATTTGTTTTTCAGATTGAGACTCTGTTACTAGCAATTTATTACATCCGGGTCTCCAGCCAAGCACATTCTGTTCTCCAGTGTTGGGGAAGACGCTTGGGGGACATGGAAGAGGCTGGACAGGAAAGAGGAACAGATCAACAGTTTTATGACTGTGTCGTGTCT
The DNA here is from genome assembly GCA_028533085.1 of Varecia variegata. Classification (NCBI taxonomy): domain Eukaryota; kingdom Metazoa; phylum Chordata; class Mammalia; order Primates; family Lemuridae; genus Varecia; species Varecia variegata. Next base: position 20,995,324 of record CM052450.1, on the reverse strand, counting down.
TGGCCTGTGCTAGGGGACAGTTTGAGCGCAGCCCTGTGTGGGAAGGCGCCCTTCTGCATGGCGTGGCATTCCCACCTGCACCCAAACGGCCTTGGGGAGCAGGGCGAGTGGGCCCCGCCCCTCCCTCGTGCCCACCGGGCCTTGGGCTCCACATTTCCCTCTGTGAAATGGGGTCAGGGCAGTGCTGCTTGGAACAGAATCAGAGTTTCTTGAGGCAGCAGCGCCTGGAAAGGGCCCTACGGGGCAGAGGCTGTGTGCGCGAGCTCCGGAAGAAGGGTAGCAGGCACAGCGACCACCCCTGTGGAAAGAGTAGTGCACAAGCAAAACAACCCCCTTTCTGCAAAAGTGCTGAGCTGGTGGAATTTTGCTTGGCAGCCGCGAGATCGTACTGGTAGATAGAGCCCTGCACCGGGGCTTGTGGGTGCAGGGGGTCCCGGAAGAGAATGGGAGAATGGAGAGGGCAGGAGCAGCACCCATGGTGCCCCCTCCACCGAGCTGGCCTCCACGCTTCCAAGGGCTCGTCACTGGTCCCTGCTCCTGGAGGCGACTCCTCTATCTCCATCCACCCCTCATGTAAGTTGGTCTCATATCCCCTTGTTTTCCCCTCATTGTCCTCCCAACTGTTTGGCTTTGACTAGAAGTAGCTATATCATCCTCTCTTTAAGGCCGGCGTCCCCCAGAGTGCCATGGTGCCACCGGGCAGGGAACTCTGGCAGAGGGAACCCTCTCAGGGTCAGGGGTGGTGCTGCTGGGCCTCTGAAGGGAGCCCAGACTGCTTTGGGTAGGGTAAACCACCTGGGTGGTCTCTGGCACCCCAATCACATCTCCAAGCGTGGTGCATTGGGTGGTTGGCGAAGGGCATGTTCACTGGAAGGATAGGAAGCTCTGGCTGGACTGTGGGAAGAGCCAGCACAGAGACTGTGTGTTTGTGTTGGGCCGTTAGGAAGAGGGGTGTTAGGCAGGGAGAGCTGGGCCTGGTTTCCCGCTGTGAGATTTGGTCTATTATCTTATTATCCTCCACTGTTCAGCTGCCGCCACTTAACCCTGAAGCTGGCCGCTGGTCCTCTGTTCTGTGTTGACGTCCTCCTCCCTGGCCTGCTCGAGGCTCTTGCCAGGGGTTCCTCAAAGGGTAAGTGCAGTAAGCGAGTATTGAGCTTGGACTCTGGGCTGCATTGGCAACCCCTTGTGTTCTGGTTAGAGGAGTATTTGTAGCACACCTTTGAGCAAGGTGCTGTAAGGCACAAAGGCGACTAAGCTACCAGCCCAGAGGCTGAGGAGCCCTGCTGGGATGGGACGGGATGGTGTTAGCTTGGATTGCAGTTAGGCTGAGACCACCCAGGTCACAGAGAATCTTGGACACGGGCCAAGGAGCTAGGACTCTGTTGACAATAGGCAACCAGAGGATCTGTCAGAGAACTTTCAGAATGGGTGGCTCATTCATTCAAGCTAAAGTGTCTCTCATTGTCCTGCAAAAAATTCCAGCAGAATCCTGTTCTTTTTCTTTCCATTCAGAGAAATTTTTGCTGCCTTCAAATTGCACTGAACTGCCTGGTAACTGAGACAATGTTCCCTTCCCTGCCAGGGCTGGTGGGTTCCTGGAGTGTGGGGCCGAGGCTGGCAGCCCTGGGAGGCATGTCGCTTTTCCCTGTCTGCCCTGAGCCACGCTGCCCCCAGCTCTGGTCCTGCTGGGGCCCAAGTGAATGAACATGGCCAATTTTCCTGGAAAATCCGGCATGTGCATTTCCCAGTGAATGGGCAAGCTTACTATATATTGTTCAGGATCGAGGAGTATTGATTTCTAGATGTCTGTTTAAAAGGCAGTGGTTTGGTATGCTTTTGAACAAATGAGATACTCAGCCAGGGGGTAAGCTTTACCAGGGCCTCGAAAGGCGCTGGGCACGGCTAGGGGAGAGGAGCCTGGCCCTGCCCTCTGGGGTGCTCTAGTCTGTCTGGGGAGGTGAAACAGAGCACCCTGTGAGAACAGAGCCCCTTTGCCACCCCAGTGGCCTTGGGTTCAGAGGCTGGGTGCAAGGTGGAGTCAGACACTGGGTTTGAGTCCTGGCTGTTTCTTCTGAGCCATATAATTTCTGGCAAATAGCAGAACTTTCTTAAATCCTAGTTTTCTCACCTACAAAGTACGAAAAGAATAATACCTACCGCATGAGATTAAAAGGATTTAACAAAGTGATGTATCTATTATGGGGCTTAGTACAGGCCTAGAGTGTCCAGTGAGTGGGAGGCGATATTCGTATCAGGGCCACTGTGGTGTTGGTTGTTGAAGCTTATCCTGGGTTGGGGATGGTCCAGCTCCCTTGGGCCTACCTGGGTATGGGGGTCTGCCCCTCCCCAGGGTCATCAGCATGGCCTTTGTAGGACCTGGGAAAGGAGGAGGAGCACCTCTCCAGGGTTGGGTGGAGACAGACATTGCTACCTGTGACATCTCCCTCAGCTTCCCATAGTATTCCTTCTTCAGCTGATGCACAAAGATGTGCTGTGTGGCCCAGGCCAAGTTACTTAGCCTCTCTGTGCTTCAGCTTCCTCAACTGTGAAATGCTGCTGATAATAACGCCTGCATATAACAATGCACACATGTTGAGGGGAGTACATAAGAAGGGTTACATGAGAAGTGTGTATCTAGAACAGTGTGTGGGAATCTTATCCAGGTGTTTGTGACTTGTTATTATTTGTTGCATGGTTATTCTGCTATTGGAGTGACCCCAGTTCACTCAAAGAAGCAAGGGTGAGAGCTGCTGTCCCAAGTGTTCCAGGAGCTTGGAGCAGGTAGGGGTGTGGGGTGACGTGGGCTGGGGTGTGGGCCCTGCCATGCTAGTCCCGGGGAGCAGCCCAGAAAAAGGAAGAAACTGTTTCTCACATGCTGGCTGCAGGCGGGGCGTTGCCAGGTGTGACTGAGATGACAGTCTGGCTCTGAGCACACTGCCTTTTCTTCTTTCCATCCTAATGTGGTCACTAAGGGGGACAGTCATACACCAAGTAGGACCGATTTTTATAAAACTGATGGAAAATCATATATAGTCGGCATTGCTCGGGGGCATGAAACCTCCACATTCATAAAATCCAACTGCTGGTGAATTTCAATAATTTAAAATAATAAACAGACTGTAAGTAACCTTTGGACTCTGGGTGCTCAGGACAGGGCCCGCAGGAGCCTGGCAGGAAGTGAAGGCGGCATGGGTGTGTGGGGCCGCCTCCCTCTGACCATGGTGACACCCAGGTGGGGAGAGGCCTTGCCTGCCAGCTGTCCCCTCGGCACCCAGCCCCCACAGGCAGAGGATGAGCTGGGGTTTGGGGTGCCTGTTGGAAGTAGCCTCTTCTGAAGGATCCTTGTGCTATGGTTTGTCGGAGTCAGGCGAACCTTAAGTGGAATTCCGGCTCCAACCTTTAGTTTTCTCATCTATGCAATGGGTTTTATCTCTGCAGAAAATATCCCTGAAGTGCTTAGCTTGTTGTGATCTCTCAATAAGTGGCAGGCGCTGTCATTGTCTTTCTGCTGAGGAGCTTCCTGTCCCCTGTGGCCCGCCCTGGGCTACAACCTGAAGCTGGAATTCAGAAGCTTAGCAACACTCTTATTTCCCAGCATCAAAGGCCTGGGAGCCCTCCCTCACCTATAATTTTATCTCTGGGAGGAGAAGCAATAATTCACTGCATGTGCAAATGGAAAAACTGAGACCCGGAAGGCTGAGTGGTTTGTCCCAGGCCCCACAGTGAGATAAAGGCGTCCACATCCCTTACGTGTGCACGGGGCTTTAGAAACCACCGCGTGGGCAGAACACTTTCACGGGAGCAAAGAGCTGTGCTGAGGCTCCCAGTGGTCTGGTGGTGTGTGTTTCGACTGCCCATTTACAGGTGGGAAAGCTGAGGCTTGGAGGATTTGAGACTTGCCCAGAATCACACAGCGAGTTTGTGGCAAGCTCGGGCTCAAACTCAGGCCTTCTGCTCTTTCCACTGTGCACTCACACCTCTCCCCTGGGCCCTTCTCGATCCTCTCTGCAATTATTTTCCCCTCCGTGCAGGTAGGTCTGTTAGGGTGGACAGTCATGAGCCAGGAGGGAGAGGGTTAAATTCTTCCTGAGCGGCAGAGCTGGTTTTGAGCTGGGCGCCTTGGTGACCCCATCACTGACCCCCTTCCCCTGGGTCAGGCCTGCAGGCGGTGGGGGAAGGGAAGCAGCACAGTGAGGTCTAATGGCCCAGTGGAGGCAGAGGGAGGACCCGGGGAAGGAAGGGCCTGGGAGGGGACGCTCATCTGTCTCCCTCTCTGGACAAAGATGAACAAAGATGATGGTGGCTTTTTCAGTCTCTGTAGGAAATCTCCAAGGGTCCCTTGGGATGGGCTGCCACCAGCATGGCCTGTACTCTCAATCAAGCTGCAGAGCACAGGCAGCTCCTGTAGGCACAGAAAGCCCTGTGATGTGTTTCTTGGTTAAGTGGGAATGGGATAATTTTTTACCAGTAAAGCACCAAATGGAAAATCAGAAAATGGAAACATCAAACGACATTTAGGGACTGTGGGACTTTGGGGCTAGTCTGTCGTTTGTTGAGGAGGAAAAGGATGATTCTGGTGGCCCACAGAAGCCAGTGTCTGTGACCCCAAGTGGTTAGTCCCTGCAAGCTGGGAAGGCTGCCCAGTTCCTCGTTCTCTCCCCAAGTGGCCCTGCCCTGCCACTCCCCTCTGTCAGCACAGACCTCCTGGCTCAGAGCTTCAGTCTGGACCATTGTCCTCTGTCCTCCCCAGACAGGGAGGGCTCGGGGAGTCAACCTTATTCCACGGGCCCAGAGCCATAGAGTAACTTGCCCAGGGTTGCACAGTGAGCTGAGGAAGAGCTGTTCTGGAAACCAGGCGTCAGCCTGGTGCTTGCCTGGAAACCGCCACCCTGAGAAAGGACACATGAAGGGAAAAGATTTTCAGGAAAGCCGAGGAACTGATTTTAAGGGCAGAGTAAATCTCTTCTTCTATCCCCATCTTCCTGCCCTCCAGGTCCCTTGAACTCCCTGCTGAGAAATCCTAAATACACCTTGTCTCTAGGTTGCAGGTGGAAACCTTTAATTGCTCCTAGAGGCAGAGAGGCAGTGAGGGGAAGGCCTTCTAGCTGGTGGGGCAGGTCCGGCACCGTCTGGCTCTGGCTGCTTCTAGACACTTCAATTAGTGACGTTAATTATGGCCTTGTGAGCAGGAGAACCAGCCAGTCTGCAGCCCCGCTCCCCTCACCCCGACGCGCCCCGGTAGTCACCAAGTCTGCGAGGCTGTGTTTTCGGTCTTGCCTCTGCCCATCTGCGGATTAAAGGTGACCTGAAAGTGTAAGCTATTAGCAGTTTCATGTTCTCCATCTTTTTAAAAAATTGGGCTAAAATATATAGAACGTAAAATTTACCATTTTAACCATTTTTAAGTGAGCAGTTCAGGGGCATTAGTACGATCATATTGTTGTGCAAACATCACCCATCCGTGCACAGAACTTTTGCATCATCCCAAACCAAAATTCTGTTCCCATTAAACAATAGCTTCCCTCTCCTCCCTCACCCCAGTCCCTGGTAACCTCTCTTCTGCTTTGTGTCTCTATGAATTTAACTGTTCTCGGTAGCTCATGTCAGTAGAATCATGTAATGTTTGCCCTGTGTGACGAGCTTATTTCACTTAGCGTAATATCCTCAGGGTTCATTCCTGTCGGAGCCTGTGTCAAGACATCCTTCCTGTCTAAGGCTGATAATATTCCATTGTACGTATATACCCACTTGGTCAATCCATTCATCCATCCATGGGTGGACACTTGGGTTGTTTCCATCTTCTGGGTGTTGTGAATAATGTTGCTGTGCCCATAGGTGTACACATCTCTCCCCAAGACTCTGCTTTCAGTTCTTTTGGGCAAATACCCAGAAGTGGAATTGCTGGAGCGAGTGGTGGTTCTGTGTTTAATCTCTCGAGCCACCACTCTACTGTTTCCCTTAGCTGCTGCATCATTGTACATTTTGCATTCCCACCAGAAATGCTCCACACTCTTGCCAAAACTTATTTTCTTTCTTTCTTTCTTTTTTGATAATGGCCATCCTAATGGGTGTGAAGTGCAATCTCCGTGTGGTTCTCTGTCTTTAAGGGGAAGTCGAGGCCCGAGCAATGCCGAGACGTGCCTCCCCGTTGCAGAAACAGTCAGGCCTTGTGCCCAAGCTTCCTGGCCCCAGTCATGGCCTCCACTCTCTGACCTAAAGCCCCTTTGCTATTTTGTCCCCAGCCTATCCAGAGAAGGCAGGTGAGGTCCACTGACGTCAGGTCCCCTGCCTTCCCACCTGTCACAGCGGCAGAGTGGCTGGCTGTGACCTGGCAGAGGTGCTGGGAGGGTGGATGACCTTAGGAATGGGGAGGAGGTTTCAGTAACGAAATTGAAAGAGTTGAACCATGTCAACCAGGGGGCGTGGGCTAAAGCAAATCATGGTGCAGCCGTAGAGCGGAAGGTGCGCAGCTGTTAAAAATGGCTGTACAAAGAGTCTTTAGTAACATCTAATTTTTAGTAACATGAAAACTCCTGCTGATATACTATTAAGCAGGGGAAAAGAAATAGCATAAAAACTTGCTTATGAGCTCAATGATGAAAAAGAAAACTATGCACAGAAAGAAAGATTTGAGGGAAATATGCCAAATTGTTATCAGTGGCCACCTCCAGCTTGATGGGAAATGGGTGATTTTTTTTTTTTATTTTTCTATCTTTATGTTATTCTAAATTTTGCAAATTTTCCATCATGAGCACACATTCCTTTTATATTCAGAAAAAAATTGACAAGAAAATGAGTGACTGCAACCATTCATTAGGCGTATGTGTCGCCAGGGTCTGCTAAGCATACAGTTCCGCTCATCGCTGTTGAGCGTTCGGGAATGAATGCACAGCTAACGGGGTGGAGGTGTGGGGATAGGTGGTGTGGAGGACTGGCCAGAAAACAAAGGAGACTGGTAAGTGTTAGGGAGGTCTGGGCCTGGGCAGCCCTGTGCCCTCTGAATGCTGCACCTTGTTCACGGGGGAGATAACCGTGGGTAGGACCCTGGCTTTGAGTCTGTCTCTGCAAGTGGCGTGGGCAAGTGGCACTGAGTTCCCCGTGTGCACTTTGCTGGTCTCTTAGCCCGGCTGCCAGAGGTGAGTGAGGCCTGTAGCCTGTGAAACCAGGGTCTTTTCTGCCCCAGGTTTGCCGTTGACTTCCTGTGCATCAACTGAACCAGGAACGAGGGCCTCGTTCTCACGACCGCTGTTGTGGGGGCAGCACTGGCCCAGGAGAGGTGGCGGGCGGGAGGCAGCTGATCCAGGCTCCAGGAGATGACTTTCCATGTTTCTTGGGACCTCTGACCAGTGGAAGAAAAACCAGTATAATTCAGTGCTTAAAAGAAGAGACTCATTAACTAGTCTCTGGGTTCATTTTCCTGGTCACCACTCACTGGCTATGACCTTGGGCAATGGCTTAGCCTCTGTGTTCTCATTGGTAAAACAGATCATTAATAGTAGCTATCTCACAGGGCTGATGGAAGAACTAAATCCCTGTAGATGACACTTAGCATATTATGCAGTCGATTCCTGCTGTCTGATGGAGAGGTACGTTCTGACGCTAGACTGCCTGGCCTCAAATCACCTCGGTGTCTTGGTTTCTCCATCTGTGAAATGGACATAATAATACCATCTGCCTCAGATGATTGTTGTGAAGGTTAAATAAATTAATATAAGTCAATGTGATTCAAATAGTGCTTGGCATATAGTAAATGCTCAATAAAAGTTAGTGACTGGCATCTGCCAACTCATCTACCTGTCCCAAGAGTCCCATAACTCACTTGCTAGTGTTTTTTGAATGTCACCATTATTAGTCTTATTATCATTAGTGTTGTGGGTTCCACATGTCGAGATCCCTGCCTGGATCACACCTCATCCCACCGCTTTGCCAAGTCTTGGTTGAGCTGGTCCTGCCTCAGTTTCCAAAGAGTGCTGGTGATGGGGAGTGTGGTCCTGGGCAGATCGGGGTGAAGGTGATTGCCTTGGGGATTGTTTGAGGAACATTTTCGATGAAATCAGAGACTGTGATACCCCTCCCCTCCCCTTGCTTCCCTGCCCTTTTGAAAAGGAGCCAAAGCCAAGAAAAAAACTACTCATAAATAAAGGGGATCAGGAAAATAACAAAAAGAAGGAAGAAATCTCGCTTTTGTGACGGGCTCGGCGGTGCTGCCGATGGGGTAGATAATGGGGAGGAAACGCAGCCTTTGCGGAGAAGAACGGAACACTCTGTTTGCTGGAAGCATGAAGGCTGCCCGAGCCAGGGCTGCTCAACTGGGGTTTCTGACGAGCGAGCCTGTTTTGGGGGAGATGGTGGCGATTAAGTGTACATGATGCGTGGGTGGCCCCACCTAGAGCCCTGGGGCTGAGGGAGGCGGCAGGCCCATGAGCCTGGGCCACCGTGACCCACCGTGACCGCTCGGCTGCAGGTCGCCTGCTCCGGGCCCCCGCAGCCGGGGCTGGAGCCCCCAGATCTCCTCTCAAGGTATATTTTCTGTGGAGCGTCAGGGCGGTTACCCAAGGGAGGATGAGGCCAAGGTGTTTGCTGGTTATCTGCGTGCGGCCTTCTGAGTTCCAGGCTGTGTGCTCTGTCAACACCGCCTGGTGGCTTTCTGTGCGAGTGACGTTTAGGGACGTCTCCTTCTTTCTTACACCACTTACCCATCCGCGCCCCTGACCCCCTTCTCCTGCCCTCGCAGGGAGCGCCTGAGGTGGGGAGAGAACCTGGGGGAGAATCACACCCCTTCCCTGAGCCCTCGGGGCCCACGGTGCCGTGCGGAGGGCCCGCTGTGGGAGTGGGCTGCGGGCTCCCAGACGCGCGGAGGCTGGTGCTGGAAGTGACTCTAAGCCGGGCCATCGAAACTCGCACCGGTCTGGGGCTGGATGCTCTGGCCGGCGGAGAGAGGTGCCCTGGGAGCCATTTCTTCACTCATTCAACCACCACAATACTAAGTGCCAACGTGCTTTGTGCCAGGCATTGTGCTGAGTATTTTATAGACAATAACTTATTCTCCAACCATGAGAAGTAGGTATTGTTAGTCCCCATCACAGATAAAGAATCTGAGGTGTAAAGAGGTTGAGTCTCAAGTGTTCATTGGGCTGCTTAGAGCGGCGTGGAATTGGGTGACTCCCACCTCCCCACCCTGCAGCCTCCTGGTCTAGATTGTGACGATAACATCCTCCGCGGGCGTCCAGCACGGCCGTGCGCCAGGCGCCGGGCTTTGCCTGTGTGATCTCGGTTACTCTTCGAAACCCCACTGGTGGGTATATGTTACTAGTCTCAGCTGTAGATAAAGGAAGTAGTAGGCTCAGAGAGTTAAACTAGCTGGTTAGTAAGAAAGGTGTTGGGTTTGGTTTGAACTTTACCGCATGTCCCCAGAGCCTGCCTCCATTTTGCCTCATGCCATGAGAGCTGGGACTTGTCACCAAGCAGAAGTCAACGCTGCCCAGCCAACCCCAGCACCAGTTGGAGGAGCAGTCTGGCAGAGGTGTGATTTCCTCCAGCCTGGTGGGTAAACATGGCTGTTTGCAGACTGTTCGCACTTGTCCTTTCTCTGTCCGTGGTTGTCCCTCTAGTCCTCACCTTGCCCTCCCCCGTCCTGGGTTGGCAGGGGACTTGCAGGGGTTAATGGAACAGCACTTCACCCTCGTGGGCTCCAGAGGAAATGAGGGAGTTCATGAGTTCTGCAGAGCTTTGTGTCATCAGCCGGGGAAGGGAAGGCACTGTGGCTTGGCCAGATCAGCGCTGGAGCTGGGCTTCCATGGCAAATTTGCATCCTTCCAGCCTGAGTGCCTGACCCGGTGTAGACACCTGCCAGGGGTGCGGGGCAGGTGTTCCAGGGTGACTGGGGACACCATCCGAACATTCCGACAACTGGTGACCTGAGTGCGGGAGGGAGACTGTAGGTGGAGCAGGTGGAGGAGGAGGAGGAGGGGGGCAGGCCCAGTCGTCCTGCAGGTGGGGGGGCTGCTGCTCGTCTGACCGTATGGGGGGCTGCGGGGGGGGCAGTCTGAGGAGCAAACATTTTTCCTTTTTACAAACACCAGCACATCGAGTCTTCTCAATAATTCCGTAAGGTTAGGTGTTATTTGTTCCATTTTAGAGATGGGGAAACTGAAACCTCCCCACGGTCTTGCTGGTGGTATATGCAGAGCCAGGCTTTCAAACACGGGTGACAGCAAAGTCCACTTTCTCACAGCCGTGTCAGGGTGCCTCCCAGCAACGCCAGATCGTCACCCCCACCCACCACCTCCAGGAGAGCCTGGGACCTGCCTGGCTGTTGGGGGCGGGGGAGGGTGCTCTGGGGGTGGGGAGTGAGAAAGACCCTTCCTGCTTTATTTAGGTCTCTCTCTCCTTCCCTCCGGATGCTTAAATTAAACCTTACCTTCTAATCACAAAGTAGGTATTGGAAAGTCCATTTTACTTAGGAAGAAACTGAGGTTTTGAGAGGTCAGTCTTTTCCCCAGGTTCCCAAAGCTGTCTTGGTTTTTTTTGACTGATTTTTCCTTGGCCAGGACTTGAGTCAAAAACAACTGGAATCCTGTAAGCAGTGGAGACGGTGGCCGATCTGTCTTTGCTGGACCACAGCCTGTTATTTGGGGTAGGGGAGAGTCACCAGGGCGTCAGCTGACGGATGAAAAGGTGTGGATTCGGGCATCAGGGAGGCCTCAGTTCAGATGCCACCTCCTCTGGGCCTCGGGTAGGATGTTTCAGCCCTGAGCCTTGGTCTCTGTAAAGAACCAAGCGGGGAAGTGAAGGCAGCGCCCTGCACTTACTGCTCTATCGCCTCTTCCTTTGGCTAATGTTCATGGCTGTCCCCAAAGGGGCCTTTGACAAGGCCAGTCAGCCCTGGCTGCACCATTTCTGCTGAGTGCTGGCCCTAGACCGGGCACTGTCCCTGCAGGAGGCCAGATACACTCCCCTGCCCAGGACCCAGACTTGGACCTGGCCACTAGGAGACAAGGACAGACAGGGCACCGGTGCAGTGCAGGAGTCCCTGGAGACAGCATCAGGTCCCGAGCCAGGAAGGCCTCCCGAGAAGGGACTCCTGGGGACACTGCGTACCTGTTCTCAATTTGGGGCCTTCTGGGGGCACACATGCTGGGAACCTCAATAGCACTTCCAAGCTGTCCCTTCTGTCTCTTTCTTGACTCTCCCCCTGGGTTGATAGAGGACTCGGGTGTCCCAGAGACCTGAGAACCAGGCAGGGAGGTGGGATGGGAACACTATAGCCACAGTCCCTCCCAGGCTACTTCTTTCCTTCGTGCCCTTGGGGTGTCCTGGCAGCCACTTAACCTCAGTCTGGAGCTGGGATTCTGAGCCAGAGGTGCTGGTGGGGGGGCCACCTCTCTCCCAAGCTTCGGAGCTCACTGGGCCTCTGTCTGGTGCTGGCTGCTCTGCCAGGTGAGCGCCACCTCGGGCCAGCCTGGAAATAGCCAAGGGACTGGGAGTGTTGGCTGTGGCCATGCCCTGGCTCTGATACCCCCCAGGGCCTGCAGAAGCTGGAAAGGGTGAGGGGGACTCTCATGAAGGCTGTCCCAAGCCTGCAGCCAGCCCAGCTCCCGGCTCTGTTTGGCTCTGAGTAAACATTAGAGATAGGATCGGGCGTAGCCAGGAAGGGTGGCAGGGTGTGGCCTGGGAGAAGAATGGCAGGATGTGGCACTGGGCACTGTTCTGGGCACCCACGCCTTGGGCTATTGTTTAGGGCAGCCTGAGGCTCGCAACTCTCTGGGGCTTTGGGAGGAAGTGGCATTCCCCTGGGACGCAAGCCTGCCCCACCCCTACTGCGTGGATCTCCTTCTCTGGCTCTGCCCCTTGGCATCACCCACGCAGGGCCAGCCTGGGAGTTGGGAGCCAGCACTGGAGGGTGGTCGTGTGCCCAGTGGGGAAATGTAGCCACTGTCTGCCCGTCTGTTCGGGCTTCCTGTAGCCCTGGTGTGAGTCACTCGTCATGCTACGATGACTGTAACTTATCTCTATCTTTATCTGCATCTAGATATTTTTTGGGGGTTGGGAGGGGGCCCTCCTTGTGGAGGGAGGAAGGGCTGAGAGTGAAAACTCCTTTATTCCAGTCCGTTGACTGATTAGAAGAGGAAGTGGCTGGTAATTTGTTTTAGGTAGAAAGGGGCCCGGTATGTGTGCGCCTGTGGGTGGGCAGGTGGGTGGGGGTCAGAAGGGCTGTGACAGGGTGGGTCGTGGGGAAGGGAAAAGGAAGAGGATCGGCACTGCAGTCTGCTGCGTCGCATAAAGGCCGTGCTTTGAGCCACCTGCTCTCTGTGGAGGCAGGCGCCTCCCTAGGCCTTGTGCTAGGCACTGGATTTGGGGCCTCGGGGCCTGGCAGGCACCAGCTCAAAGACTCAGAGCTCTGCACGTCAAGGGCGAAGATGGCCAGAGCCCCTCTCCTCCTAGGGGACTTCGCCTCTTAAGGACACTTGCTTGGGTGAGATAGGGTCAAGGAGAAAGAAGCATGGAAGAGGGACTGAGGGGCCCCCAAGAAGGACAGGAGGGCGGAGCAGGGATGCTGCTGTCCAGCGGCCACGCTGGTGGAAGGTCCCCCGCTCCAGAGCCCTGCGGCCGTGCTGCCCAACGGGCCACGTGAACTTGACATCTCGGGACCTCAGTTTCTTCATTTATAAAGTATGTGTGAGGTTGGGCAAGAGGGAGGAGGTCGGGCACACAGGAGCACTTCACCTGAGTCCGGGGGGCGGGTGACGGGGTGTCCCGTGGACTTGCAGCTCTGGCCAGGACCGGGGGGCATCACACTAGGCTGGGAGCCGGGGGTGCCCGACGACACCCCTCTCCTGCAGGCCGGTGGTCGTGTGGCATCTGGGAGAGGGAAGACCGAGATTACTGATCTTCAGACCTCCCGAGAAGCCACATGGCTAACTGAGGCATGGAGCGTGCTTTGTAAGGAAGGGGTAAAGGAACTTGAGGGTTTTTTAGTCTCTGGGAAAGAAGGGACTTGAGGGAGGACTCCAACAGGGTCTTTAGATCTGAAAAGTATGGAAGATGTTTCTTATCTGACCCAAGGTAAAAAAACAAAAGGCAGTGGACTTGCTTTGCGGCCAGGCGGATTTAGGTCACTCATAGAAAGAGCTTAGATCCAAGGAACAGGCAGCAGCGGATAATTGGGCGTGGGAGGCGGGGGTGTGGGACGCACAGCTCGGAGAGCAGCATCCATCTAATGATGGTAATAGCACCTATCGCCTGTTACACATCCAGGCCTGCTTCGTGCCGTGCTGCTGAGCTACATGTTACTCCCTTATCATTGAATATTTATTGAGCACCTACTATGCTCCAGGCCCTGTACTGTGCTCTGGGGCTACGATGATGAGCAGTAACAGGTATATTTCCACATTGCTCTGGCTGGGGTGGGTTCTCAGGCTATTGGGTGAGTCTGAAATAAATTAAGCATGAGAAGGTGTCATTACCAACTGTGATAAGTACTTTGAAGGCCAAGTTCAAATTGCCATGAGAATGTAAAACAGGAGCATCGGATAGGTTTGAGTTCTTAACAGAAGGCTCACCTCTTCATGTTGGGTTTTCTTATCCCCATTTTACTGAGAAGAAAACTGGGGCTCAGAGAGCTTAAGTTACTTGTTCAAAATTGCACAGCAATTAATGGTCAGAGTTGGGATTCAAATGTACCCTAGTCTGTCTGGCCCTGCACACTTTTCTTTCAACTACCTGACTGTCAGAGCATCCTGGGCTATATACAACTTGTCTCACCTTGTACTATTTAATCTTCATGGTCACCCGAGAGATGTGGGTTGTTGTGCCCTTTACATAGATGAGGACTCAGAGACTCAGAGAGGTTGATTAACTTGCCTAGGTTCACCCAAGTCAGCCAGTGGCAGGGCAGGAATTTAAACCCAGGTTATTGGGCTCCAAAGCCTGTGAGTCTTCCAGACTGTCCTGTTGACTCCCCTATACCCTTGCCTGAAGAGGCAAAGCACTCTATGCAGGGACCCTCGGCTGCCGAGTGACAGAGCAGGGACTGCGTAACGACCCCTCTCCTTCCACCTCGCTCCCCTTCCTCTCCTTATTAGCTCATCACAGGTGACTCGGGCTCCCGTCTCTGGGACGGTTAAGGTCTGGATCCTGGCTCTGATGCTCTTCACGGAGAGACTTGCATCTCTGCGGCCATGGCAGGCTGGGACTTTTGTTCCCTCAAGGCTGCGCCAGGGCAGGGAGAGGAGCTGCTCTGCTCAAGCAGGGGAGGGGCGGAGGGAGGCAAAAGAGGTGCCCAAGGACCCTCTCCCTAACTAAAGGTGGGACCCAGGGAGGTGCTCTCCAGGAGGGGCCCATCGGGCCTGGGCTGTGGCCTCTCCATCAACAAATGGGTCAAGAGGAGCCACCTAAGGGCCAGTGCCCAATACCTGCAGTTGAGTCAGATGCCTGTGAGGTGGAAGCGCCCTTGTCTGGCAGGGTTATCTGGTGGGCACCAAGCCCAGGTGAAAGACTGACACCTCCAAGCCGGCTTGGCTGGTCACCAGGAGCTATTTTCTTTGTTACCAAGTGCTGTGCTAGGGCCAGGACAGGCCATGGGGAGGCCCAGGAGGCATCCACAGCACTGGCTGGCGTCCTGCTGGGGGTTAAGTGTGGATAGAAAAGGCCACCCGAGGTCAAAGGGAGATGTCCTTGGGCAACAGAAATAAAATAGGAACTACATGAGAAATTAAAATTTTTCTAGTAGCTACATTTAAAAGTGTAAAAGGAAACAGGTGAAATGAATTTTAATAATGTATTTTATTTAACCCAACTATCCGAAATATCATTTCAACTTGTAATCAATAACCAATTATTAATGATCTATTTTACATTCTGTTCTGCGTAGTAAGCCGTGGGAACCTGGGGTGTATTTTATACTCAGGACACTACCATTGGGACTGGCCACATTACAAGTGCTTAGTAGCCACATGTGGCAAGTGGCTGCGGTCTTGGACAGTGCGGTCCCAGAGTTAATTAGGACAGATGATCACCTCTGCTGCCATCCTCAGCTCTGGGGATGGACAGACGTTGTTCTCCATCTCCAGTGGGGGAAGGCCTTGTGCCCTGCTCATCTGACCGTGCTCCGGCGGTCTGACAATGCTCCCTGCCATCTTACTGTGCTCCTGTGGGTGACTGTGCTCCCTATGGTCTGACGGTGCTCCCTGGTCTGACTGTGCTCCCTGCCGTGGCTGTGGCTGCGTCCAGGGCTGCTGCTGGGGTCTCGGGGCTGCCATGGGAAGAAAGGCTTTGAAGTAAGAGATGGAAGGCCATGAAGTTGGGACAGGACGAAGGAGAAAAACCCTCAGGACCCAAGTCCAGAGCGAGGAGGGACCCGGTGGTGGCCGTGGTGGGTGTGGGCGAAGTGGCACTGAGCCGCTGGATCAGAGGCCCACAGGCCTGCATTGTGCGCCTGTCACACTTCCTTTGGCTTTATTGCTTTTGTCCAACACCCTATTGTCTAGCTTCCTTTTGTCCCCCATTCAGTGCTGCTGCCTTTTATTTTCCAGCCAGCCTGGTTGTTTTCATTTCTTTTGTCTGAAGTTCCTGAGAGGAAGGTTTTATTTTCAGCGGTTTGATTAATTCACAGCTTGAGCCCGGGGTTTGTTTGTTATGTAATTGCTGCCCTCAGCTTCAGGATAATACCCCCTCCCCGACTGCTCCCACTCCCACTCCTCACCCCCCTGCCTGGGGCCTGGCTCCTGGTGCCCGGATGGGCTGAGCCGCCTGCTTCCTGGACCCTCTCCAGGTCCCCCGCTGGGAGGGGACCCCAGGGCTGGCTGGGCTGGGGTGTCCTCTTTTCTCTCCATCTAGCTGGGATGAGGCCAGCGTCCTCAGGCCCAGGTAGGCCTCTCTCTCCTCGCCCTGCAGTGCCCTGGCCTGGGTTCTGCGCCGGCCCCCTGAGTACCTACTCTTTGACAGTGGCTGGTCTGATCTGTAGGGCGGAATCAGATTAAATACACGTACAATCACGCGTCGCCTGCTGCCTAATGATGTTTCAGTCCACGTCTGACCGAATATTTGGCGGGGGTCCCATAGCGTTATAATACTGTATTTTTACCATACCTCCTCCATGTTTAGAGATGTTTAGATGCACAAATCCTTACCCCTGTGTTCCAGTTGCCTACAGTATTCAGCACAGTAACGTGCCGTACAGGTTGGTGGCCTAGGAGCGATAGGCTGTACCATAAGGTGAGGTGTGTAGCGGGCCATACCATCTAGGTTAATGTCAGCACTCTGAGGTTTGCACAATGACGTCGCCTAGTGACACGTTTCTCAGAACATGTTCACATCGTGGTGTGACGCAGGACAGCACAGTGTCAGCCCACTGGCTTTGCGGGGGATTGGTTCCAGGACTGCCCCCACCCCCAGGATACCGAAATCCACTGATGATCAAGTCCCTGATATAAAATAGTGTAATATTTGCATGTAACCTACGCAAACCCTCCCCTATACCTAAATCATCTCTCTAGATTACTTATAATACCTAGCACAATGTAAATGCTATGTAAATAGTTGTTACACCATAATTGTTTAGAGAATGACGACAAGAAAAAAAGTCTATATGTTTAGCACAGATACAATTTTTTTTAATCCAGAGTTGGGTGAATCCACAGATGTGGAACCACAGATAAGGAGGGCCAATTGTATCTGTCTTATTCAGTTATAATACTCTTTTAGTTACTTCATTTCAAATACTGTACCTGTACTCTATATATGGCACTGTAACATAGCATGATTCATTATATGTTACAAGAAACATTTACAGAGCTGATGCAACATACAAATATACTGCACCTGCAATTTAATTTAAAAGAGATTTTACTATATCTGATTCCTGCCTCATATATCTCCTCTAAAAATTTAATCCCCATGTAGAAAAATTTTTGAAAAGTTTTATTTAACAATGCTTCTCTAATTAGTGTATATCAGAATCACCTTGTTAAAACAGATCCCTGGCCTAACTCCCAGAGATTCTGATTTGAGGGTGGGACCCATGACTGCCCCTCCAACAAGCCCCCACGACATGCTGAAGCTGCTGGTCCTAACACTGCAACACACTCCAGCCAGCGGTGGTTGTACAAATGCCAGATCAGCGCTTACCAGGGCCACGGACTGTTCGAAGTAGCGTATGATACGAACTCACAGTCCTCGCGGCTGCCCTGTAAAGTCGGGATTCTTACGTGCTCATTTGACAGCTGAGGAAACCGAGGTGTAGAGAGGCTGGGCAGCTTGGCCGAGGTCTCTTGGCTAGTTGAGTCG
>CM052450.1:20958933-20977538 GCA_028533085.1 Varecia variegata | reverse complement strand
GCTCACAGGCAGGATGGGGTGAAATGGGAATTTGAACACAGACCTGTCTTGCTCCCAAGCCTGAGTACGTCCCACCGGGCCCTCCCACGGGATGGTTGTCCACCCGACCCCGTGTGGCATTGGGCACTTGAGGACATCCAAGAGGCCCGGGGGCCTGGGGCTGAGATGTCCCACTGTCAGCATTTCCAGGGCCTGGAATTAGTGGCTAAGAGTAGGGAGCATCTAGGCCAGCTAGTTGTCAGCGAGATGAGGAGTGCCTACAGGGCAAGGATCATGTCTCATCATTTCCGTCGCTCAGCCCCTAACAGGGCCTGGGCCACAGCCATTGCTCAATAAATGCCAGGTGGATGGGTGGATGGGTAGATGGACGGATAGATGAACAAAAAATCTCAGTGGTGGCTGTTTCACTGTGGAGCAGGGACCCAAGAGAGCCTGGCAGAGAAGGAGCTGCAGCTTCTGGTCATGATCCACCAGCTGTCCACCCTGCGGGACCAGCTCCTGACGGCCCACTCGGAGCAGAAGAACATGGCCGCCATGCTCTTCGAGAAGCAGCAGCAGCAGATGGAGCTGGCCCGGCAGCAGCAGGAGCAGGTAGGCCTTGGGGGAGGTGGGGGGCAGGCTGGGGGCAGGGGCTGTAGGTTTCCCGCCTCGGGCTGATTCATAAGCCCTTGCGGGGGTAGAGCGCAACAGGGACTGTGCAGGGAGAGCAGCTGGCTGCGTCCCACCCAGCCTCCACCCCTGTCCCTGGATGCTCCCCCTACCTGCTGTCCTCCATGCTTTGCCCCAGGGGGGAAGGCAGGGCGTGGTGAGGGCCAGGCAGGCCCAGTGGGGGGAGGGGCACGGGGCTCATGCCCGCGACGCCCCCTCTTCCCCTGGCAGATTGCCAAGCAGCAGCAGCAGCTCATCCAGCAGCAGCACAAGATCAACCTCCTGCAGCAGCAGATACAGGTAACGAGAGGGGAGACCCGGAGATGAAAAGGTGGTTGAGGGAGCTGACGCCAGGTGGAGAGGTGCTGGGGACAGGGAGGGGACAGGGGATGTGGACCCAGCGAAAGCTGCCCACAGCAGAATCACTCAGGCCCGGCCCTGGGAGGGGCCCTTATT
The DNA here is from genome assembly GCA_028533085.1 of Varecia variegata. Classification (NCBI taxonomy): domain Eukaryota; kingdom Metazoa; phylum Chordata; class Mammalia; order Primates; family Lemuridae; genus Varecia; species Varecia variegata. Next base: position 20,976,434 of record CM052450.1, on the reverse strand, counting down.
TCTGTTCTAAACCCCAACCTGTCTGCTTTCCCTGTTTTAAGGCAGGAGCCCAGAATAGCTTCCTCCCCAGCTGAGGCTGGAGGGCAGGTAGACAGAGGCCCAGAGGTGGCATGGGGTCAGATGTAGCCCTCGAACACTGTCCCGGCCAGCCCTGTGCCCTGTGCTTCTCATCCGTGGGTCTACGCCCTGGGTCCCCGGCTGACCGTAGCTGGCTAGCTACTTGGGGCCCCAGGGACTCACACAGGGCTTCTTTGCCTTCAGCAGGTCAACATGCCTTATGTCATGATCCCAGCCTTCCCTCCAAGCCACCAACCTCTGCCTGTCGCCCCCGACTCCCAGCTGGCCTTGCCCATTCAGCCCATCCCCTGCAAACCAGGTGAGTGTGGGAAGGGCGGCTCCACCACAGAGGCTGGCCTGGCCTGGCCTGGCCTGCGTCAGGGAGGGACCCGCCGCTGCTGTCCTCTGTTAATTGGCTATGTGACCTTTCTGGGCCTCAGCTTCAGATCTGTCCTCCTTTCTCGGCTGCACTGGGGGTGTGGAAGGAACACGCTGGATGCCGTAGAGTGCTTTTCAGCCGCGGGACGGTGCAGCATTCCAGGCCTAGTCTGCCCAGTGCTGGTGCCTTTCCTGGGCCAGATCATGAATATCTTGACCATTAACTGAGGTTTACGCATCTCCCAGATTCAACAGCTGCCATTCCTACCAGCGCATGTCATTCCCGCCTTCTACCCCATCACCGACATTCCGCAAGCAGACAGACCATGTGTCACACACTGTGCGATTGTTGGGGAGCCGTGGGGCTGCCAACACGTGAACTTTTTGCCCACAGGCTTTACAGTCGGGGTGGGGGGAAAGAGAAGGATGCCAGCACTGGGGAATCTGGGAAGGCTTCTTGAGGAGGTGGCGTCTGCTTGGGTCCTGGGAGAACAGGCAGGACGTGTTGGGGACAGTTAGAAGCTGAGGGGAGAGGGTGATCCAGGCAGAGGCCCCGGATTCTGCGGCGGGAAGCTTCGAGGGGGTTAGAGTTGAGGGGAGCGCATGCCAGGGTGCGGGGCTGGCTGAGCAGGGCCGTCGGGACGGAGCGTGCAGCCTGGGGTTCACTTTGTAGGACGGGGGTGCACCGCATGTTTGCGTGGCAAGTGTGTCGTCTCTGTGGTGTGGTGGACGGGGAGTGGCGGGGAGACCAGCCAGAGGTGGGATCTGGTGGGGGCTCTCATGATGATTCCAGTGAGGGGGGTGACGCCTGTGCCAGGGCAGTGACAGTGACAGTGGGGATGGAGACATAGACCTATGGGACCAGGGCAGAGATGCTGCCCACAATTCCCCGGGGAAATTTTAAAATCCACCCCCGTTGGCCCACCCTCCCTGTTCCACAAGTGAGAAGGAGACAGGAGGAGGAATCCCGGCGAGTTCCGTGGGCCGGGGGCACGTGTTCGCCGGTCCCCCCCCCCCAGCGCTCTGCTCCGGCCTCGTTTGTCCCTTACCTCTGCGAGGTCCGGCACAGCGGAAACACAGAGGACTGAGCAAGTCAGGCCTTGTCTTAGTCTGTTCAGGCTGCTACAACAACATACCGTAAACCGGGTGGCTTGTAAGCAACAGATGTTTATTTCTGAGGGTTGTGGAGGCTGGAAGTCCAAGGTCAAGGCGCCGGCAGGTTTGGTGTCCGGCAGGGCCTGCTCTGGTTCCCAGGTGGCACCTCTGGCTGTGTCCTCACGTGGTGGGAAGGGCAGACAAGCCCCCTCAGACCTCTCGTCCCATTCCTGAGAGCTTTGCCCTCATGACCTAATCACTTCCCAAAGGCCCCACCCCCCGCTAATACCGTCACACTGGGGACTGGGTTTTGACATGAATTTGGGGGACGTGAGCATTCCGGCCATAGCATTCTGCTCGGGCCCCCGCCTCCAAAATCATGCTCTTCTCCCATGCAAAATGCATTCATTCCGTCCCAACAGCCCCCGAGTTCCAGCATCAACTCAAAAGTTTAAAGTCCGGAGTCTCAGACACGGGGAGGACCTAAGGTGTGATTGATCCGGAGGTGACTCCCCTGCAGAGCTGAGCAGAGTAGATTTCTGTTGTTCACAAGCTGCCTAGTTTATGGGTCTTTGTTACAGCAGCCCGAGTGGACTCAGACAGGCCCTGTGCGGAAGGAAGTTTCCAGTTAGCTGGGGTGAACTGGGAGAGGGGAGGGCTGCATTGGAGGCCAGGGCAATGGCACCCAGCCATCGCAGCTCCCCGTGGACATGGTGCACAGCCCGGGAGGCGAGGGCAGGCCTGGTCAGGGGATGGGCCCTGAGTCCTTTCCACACAGGTGAGGGAGGAGTTAAACAGGGGAGGACCAGGAGTGGCCCCAAAATCCAAGCCAGTAGGGCCCCCTCCTAAGGCCGACTGTGAATATTGCCCCTCCCAGCTCGCCCGCCTCAGGTGCTGCCCGGGGCCTGCAGCATGCTGTCCACACTCCTGAGCACGGCCTGCGCCGTGGGAGCCCCCCTGGCCCACCTGCCTGCCCCGTTCCCCAGCCTCCCTCTCACGCACCTCCCCACCCCTTATCCCCCTGCCCCAATAATCCTGCCCGTTACTACCTCAGATCTTGACTCTGCCAGGAAGCTTGCTCTAGTCCCCCCGAGCTGGAACAAAGTTCTCTGGTGTGCCACCTGGGTGGCCCTTCTCAGCACCTGCCATGCGCCGTGTGGTTTGTACACATGGCTTCTCCCTCCACCTGAACTGTCAACTGCTTGATGCTGGGCCTGGTGGAGGTTGAGTGAGGTAGGGTAGGTAGAAGAGAGCGAGCTGTGTCAATGGGCTGTGACGTCTCGGGGACCTGGGTTCACATCCCAGTGCTGCCATTTAATAGCTCTGTGCGCAATCCTTTTGACTTCTAAGGTCTCTGTTGTTTTATCTGTAAAACGGGGTGGTGCGTATTCAGCACCTGTTGTATGCCACACACTGTATGCTATTGTGAGATAGTGCACATGAGACATGCCACACAACAGGCACCTGCTTTTGTACCACGCATGCAGTAGGCACAAAATATAAGTATCCATTGAATGAATAGATGACATGCCCTTTCTCATTTGCAGCATTGGGTGGGGCTGTGGGGTCTCAAGAGTGGGTTGGGAGGGGCAGGAGCAGGGGAAGATGTCATGTGCAGGGCCCTGGCGGAGGGGGAAGGGGAGGTCCCCGGTGGTGCTCTGGGGCCAGGGAGGGCAGGGGGTGAAACCCAGTGGGGCCAGCTTCGAGCCTTCACCTACCTGGCGGTGCGGGGCCCCGTCAAGCAGGGTGTCTGCTGTTCTGTGCTCATCCAGGACTTTTCTCCCTGCCGCCTTTTCCACAGTGGAGTACCCGCTGCAGCTGCTGCACAGCCCCCCGGCCCCAGTGGTGAAGAGGCCTGGGGCCATGGCCGCCCACCACCCCCTGCAGGTACTGCCCTCTGCCACTGGCCTGGGCTTCTCCCCAGCTCACAGCTGCTGGCAGCCCCATGTGGGGACTGCGGGGGCCTCCTTGGGCCGCGCTCACCTCTGACCTTCCGGGTCTCCCTCAGGAGCCCTCCCAGCCCCTGAACCTGACAGCCAAGCCCAAGGCTCACGAGCTGCCCAACACCTCCAGCTCCCCCAGCCTGAAGATGAGCGGCTGTGGCCCCCGGCCCCCCAGCCACGGGGCCCCCACGCGGGACCTGCAGTCCAGCCCCCCGAGCCTGCCTCTGGGTAAGTTTCTGCCTCCCCCACCTGCCCATCAGCCCTACTTAGGGGAGGGCCGAGGAGGCATGACATGATGTGGGCATGTCCCTTTGCCCTCTCTGCGTTCCAGGTTTTACCAAACAAGGGTGAGACCTGCTCTTAGAAGGTCCCGTCCTCCTGTCCCCCACCATATCTGTCTGGGCACTCGGGCATCAGGGATGAGGCCACCAAGTTCTGCGGTTCCAGGGGTGCTAATTTCAGTTCTAGACTATTGATGCCGCAGGGCAGCCATTTAATGGCGGCGCTTTGGGTGTGCGGTGCAGCCGCGCAGGGCCAGAAGGAATGCTAACCCCGGTGCCTCCCTCCTCTTCCTCTGCCGTCTCCCACAGGCTTCCTTGGTGAAGGGGATCCTGTCACCAAAGCCATCCAGGATGCCCGACAGCTGCTGCACAGCCATGGCGGGGCCTTGGAAAGCTCCCCCAACGCCCCCTTCCGTAAGGTATGGGCCCCCCTCGCACCTCAGGGAGGAGCAGACGATGGCCAGGGTTGAAAGAGTCTGCAGCCACCAGAGGGAGGGGAGGAGAGGGGTGACAAGGGGGCGCTGACGTTCAGGTTGCCTTGTCAACCCCAGGACCTCATCAGCCTGGACTCGTCCCCAGCCAAGGAGCGGCTGGAGGAGGGCTGTGTGCACCCACTGGAAGAAGCCATGCTGGGCTGCGACATGGACGGTGAGCACTCTGGGCTCCGGCTGGGGGGCAGGAGGGCTCACCTGTGTCCCCGGGGCCAGGGAGGCTCAGGCTGTGTCTGTCGGGTCCTCTCCAGGTGTGCGTGCCTCCACTGTCCCATTGCTCCGTCGGCTCTGTCTCCTTGTGTCTCTGATGGCTGGGTCTCCACTCTCTTGGGGCCCTATGGCCCTGGGTTCCTGTGTGTCTGTCCCGTCTGTCTCTGCTAACCTGCTGTGGGAGCCTCGTCAGTGCCTTCCAGTGGGCGAGTAGGGGACGTCTCTCTGCTGGCCCTGGAGGGCTCTCCCCACCCCAGACAGGCTGCCTGGCTGACACCACCCCTGCCCCTCACAGGCTCCCGCCACTTCCCGGAGTCTCGGAACAGCAGCCACATCAAGAGGCCCATGAACGCCTTCATGGTGTGGGCCAAGGACGAGCGGAGGAAGATCCTCCAAGCCTTCCCGGACATGCACAACTCCAGCATCAGCAAGATCCTGGGTAAGGCCACAGCCCAGCAGGGCCTGGTGGCGAGAGCCGTCCAGGTCTACCCGGGGCTTGGTAGTCCACACCGTGCGGGACTGCAGTGGGGTGGGGGGATGTGGAGGCAGCTGGGTCCTGGGGTCTTGTCCCACCCCAGGGCTCTTCCGGTAGCGCCTGCCCTCAAGAACTCCAGGAGGGAGAGAGAGAGAGAGAACATTCCTTAGCCCCCCTGATCTAAACCTAACCTGTTCCACTGTTAGCCCAGACCCTTGGAGCTGGCTCTCGCAGACAGTAGGAGAGACCGGTGTTCTTGGGCTGGCAGTAGAAAGGTTTTTAGAATTATAAAACCTTTCATAAAAGGTTTTAGAATTATATGTCCTCGTCGGAGGCCAAGGAAGGATGTAGGCCAGGGCAGGTGGTGCTAAAAGGGGACAGTTGTTTTCTTTTTTTTTTGAGACAGAGTCTCACTCTGTTGCCCGGGCTAGAGTGAGTGCCGTGGCGTCAGCCTAGCTCACAGCAACCTCAAACACCTGGGCTTAAGTGATCCTACTGCCTCAGCCTCCCGCGTAGCTGGGACTACAGGCATGCGCCACCATGCCCGGCTAATTTTTTCTATATATATTTTAGCTCTCCATATAATTTCTTTCTATTTTTTTTAGTAGAGACGGGGTCTCGCTCTTGCTCAGACTGGTCTCGAACTCCTGAGCTCAAACAATCTGCCCGCCTTGGCCTCCCAAGTGCTAGGATTACAGGCGTGAGCCACCTCGCCCGGCCAGGGGACAGTTGTTTTCAAGACTGAGGCACCTCCCGTGTCAATGCAGGTCTCTTGTCACCCGAGACACCAGGGATTTTGTCCTGAGCAGGGAGCCTACCTGGGTGGCTGTTCTTTTGTTTATGCAACTCAGCAAACCAGAGGCCCCCCAGAAGGTGCTGGGTCGTCTGGGATGTGGGTGGATGCTGAGTCTGAAGCTGACGGTGGGGGACCCCTCTACGTGCCAACTTCGTTCATGCCTTTGCTCAGCATCCAAGGAGCACGCACATCGGGCCAGGCCCTCACTAAGTGCGTGCCCCTCTTACCTGTGGGGCCACCTGGGGACCACGCTGTCCTCGGGGCCTGCAGGCGGCCGGGCGGGGAGCAGAGCGCAGCACTGACCGGCTGTCCCCGGGGCCGCGCAGGCTCCCGCTGGAAGTCCATGACCAACCAGGAGAAGCAGCCGTACTACGAGGAGCAGGCGCGGCTGAGCCGGCAGCACCTGGAGAAGTACCCCGACTACAAGTACAAGCCGCGGCCCAAGCGCACCTGCATCGTGGAGGGCAGGCGGCTGCGCGTGGGCGAGTACAAGGCCCTGATGAGGACCCGGCGCCAGGACGCCCGCCAGAGCTACGCCATCCCGTGAGCAGCCCCTCCCCCGCCGGCCGGCCGCGCTCGTGTAGAACTCTTGCGAGCCGCGGGTGTCAGGGTGTGGCCGGCCTTTGCATGTGACCCCAGGGGCGACCGTGTATGGCTGCGTGTGACTGTGCTGAGCACTTGGTGGCTGGGGGTATAGGCACGTGACTAACTGGAGGACCCGCCGCGCACACCTGGAGAACTCTGTACAGAATTCAGAGGGACCAAAAATCAAAGTGCTCATCACACAGAGAGATTCCCGACTTGACCAGAGCTACCCCACCGCTGGATTCCTTTAAAGAGGAAACCCCCCAGCGCATTACTAATATACAGTTGCAAAAAACTGGATTCATGCTCCATCCTCCAAGAATATTATCTGTTGAGCACACTGCGGCCCTGGGGCTGCAGGGCCATCTGCAGGGCTGTAGGTGACAGTGAATTTGGGGACAGTTGTATGAGTCACAGAGCCAAGAAGCTGGGGGTGGGGCTGCACGCTCTCCCGAGGCTGGGGGGCAGCTGGGCTTGGGGTTGCAGTGGGGGTGCATGTGTAACCATGCCCCTTCCCACGCCCAGCCCGCAGGCCAGCCAGGTGCAGATGAGCCCCACAGATGTCCTGTACCCTCGGGCGGCAGGCATGCCACTGGCACAGCCGCTGGCGGAGCACTACGTCCCCCGGAGCCTGGACCCCAACATGCCCGTTATCGTCAACACCTGCAGCCTCAGAGAGGAGGGTGAAGGCCCCGACGACAGGCACTCGGTGGCCGATGGCGAGATGTACCGGTACAGTGAGGACGAAGACTCGGAGGGTGAAGAGAAGAGCGACGGGGAGTTGGTGGTGCTCACGGACTGATCCTGCTGGGTGGGGACAGACTCCACCCCAACCCCATGGGCACAGCCAGCCAACCTGGACTACGTTGGTACTTGGCCTTGGGTGTGCCCTGGAGATGGGCAAAGCTGTGCACTTGTAGATATGTTCATGAGGGGAGAGTCCCCTCCCCGCCACACCCTTGGGCATACCTGAGGAGCTATCACCTGCTGGGCAGGCCCTGCATTGGTGATGGGCTGAGCTGGCTGAGCTCCTCAGCCCTTGGGGCTCACAGCCAGGGGACACTGGATGGCCCTCGCTCCTGCAGGTCTACCCATGGGGATGTGGCAGCTACAGACCTGTCCCCCTGGGGTCACATGCTGTTTCCATTCTTGTCCTGGCTGGACCAGCCACTGTGGGACCACCCCCCCCTCCCACACACCCCCAGATCACTCCTATCACCAGGATCACTTTGTGCAAAAGGGTCTGGCTGTCCCTCACTGTCTTTATCTCTGCCAAGCCCATTGTGCCTCTGGCTGCTCTGTGTGTGTGTGTGTGTGTGTGTGTGTGTGTTTTCATCTGTTCCTTCATTGCACAAGATATTTATTAAGTGCCCACTGCGTGCCAGGCACTGTTGCTGAGTTCCTGTGGCTGTGTCTCTTGATGCCACTCTTGTTTCTCTGGGGGCCTCTTTCTGTGCTTCTCTTTGTCCCCAAATTGCTACCTCTTTGTCAGTCTGGGTGTCTCAGGTTCTGTGTGTTCCTTGTGTGCATTTCTCTCTCTCTCTTCCTTGTCTTTCTGCAAGGCCCTCTTTGTCTCTCTTTTTCTCAGTGTCTGTCCCTGCCCCCCTGATGCCCTCTGGGTCCCTGCAGGCCCCTGGTCTCCCCCTGGGCCCACCAGCCTTCCTGCCCCCTCCTGCCCGCCCCCTTCACTCCCTCCCTGACTCTGCCTGTCGGTTCCCACGGAGCCACTTTTAGCTCTGAGCAGCATGGGAATGTGCCTCCGCCTCCAAGGGGCTGTGTCCTGGTGCCCCAGCCCTGGTCCGCACCTGATCGCAGGAGGACTGATGGTGCTCCCTTACTGCCAGCGACCGAGGCCCTGGAGACCCGGCTCCCCCTGGTCTCCATTCTGCCCTCATGAGCATGGGGTGGGGGCTCCCCATTCTTGGGACGGGTTGATGAGAAGACTCATCACTCTCCCACCTGGCCCTGCCCCTCCCCCACTCTGCACTAGGGCCTGGGTCTCAGATTCACAAAGTCCTTTCCCATTGGCATCTAACTCCCCAGATCGGGAGCAGCCCTCAGACCAGGGTGGGAAGGGAACCCCAAATCCCCCAGGGCCGGATGTGGCGTCCGCGCCTGCCCCCATCTTCTCCCCTCCCCAAAGCCCCCATTTCTTTCCAGGCTGTTTCTTTTTTTACGACTGTAAACATAGATAGTGCTTTATTTTGTTAATAATAAGATAATGATGAGTAACTTAACCAGCACATTTCTCCTGTTTACACTCGGGGGATTTTGTTTTGTTTTCTGATGGCATAATAAAGACAGATCATTTCGGAATCTGGCCCTTGTGCAGGGGACAACGGGGGCGGCCAAGCCCCGAGGCCCACGTGTGCGGGAAGCCCGGGCACCACTGCCCCCTGGTGGCCGCTTGCGGGAGCTTCAGGCGGGCGGCTGGGAGGACCCGGCTCGGGCAAGGGAGGCCCAGGTGCAGCCTGTGGGTGACACAGGACATCCGCGGAGCCCACACTGAACGCCCTCGCGTTGAGCAGGCCAGCCCACCCAGGTCCTGGGAAACAAGGCAGTGGTCGGAGCACTATAGTAGGAGTCAGGAAGCTCAGTTTCTCCTAGAACTAGCCACATAGTTAGGGGGGAGGGTCAGCTCTCCCCTTTCGGCCTCATTGTCCTCGTCTGAAAACAAGGGGATTAACCTTATCCTGGTTCGTATCCTCTTGCAGAGAGAGACGCCAGTGAAAGCTTGGGCCCTAGGCCGGGAAAGGGGGTAGACGCGTGGACAACCTGAGCCCACCTGTGAGCCCGTCTGCCCTGGTTAACAAGGCAGGCTCTCCCAGCCTGAGCAAGAGCGGGACCCCGTCTCTACTAAAAATAGAAATTATTTGGACAACTAAAAATATATATATAGAAAAATTAATGGGGCATGGTGGTGCATGCCTGTAGTCCCAGCTACTTGGGACGCTGAGGCAGGAGGATCGCTTAAGCCCAGGAGTTTGAGGTTGCTGTGAGCTAGGCTGACGCCACTGTACTCTAGCCCACCCCAGATAAAAAGATACAAAAAAAAAGTCATAATTATTGACTATATTAATAATTATCTACTAATATAGTACAATGGGTAAATAATCAAAGTGACCTAAGACAGGTCCTAAATCCAAGTAAAAAAAAGCCAATTTAACAAATACTACCCAACTATATAAAATTAAATTTTACAATGCTTATTTAGGTTGTAGGAAATTGTACTTTATTCTAACTAATACTATCTACCTTCTATAAACCTACTTACTTTTTACTCAATTATTTAAAATAATTAACCAAATAAAACCAGAGGGTTTTTTTTTTTTTTTTTTTTTTTGAGACAGAGTCTCACTCTGTTGCCCGGGCTAGAGTGCCGTGGCATCCTCCTAGCTCACAGCAACCTCAAATTCCTGGGCTCAAGCAATCCTTCTGCCTCAGCCTCCCGAGTAGCTGGGACTACAGGCATGCGCCACCATGCCCGGCTAATTTTTTCTACATATATTTTTAGTTGTCCAGCTAATTTCTATTTTTAGTAGAGACGGGGTCTTGCTCTTGCTCAGGCTGGTCTCGAACTCCTGACCTCGAGCAATCCGCCTCCCAGAGGCTAGGAATACAGGGGTGAGCCACCGCGCCCGGCCCAGGGGGTCTTTAAATAATCTCATAACCTTAAAACTAAAAATTATTACCTAAAATATCCCAAGGTATATATATTTAATATTCCATATAATACAATGGTAAAGGGTATATAAATCATCACAAAACCCGTGCTCAAGACCACACTCCAAGCTCAATAAAATTCCCTGCCAAAACAACGTGCCACTGACCAACTAATAAAGACTCACTAAATCTCAATCAGTCTCTCATAATTGACTTTCTCACTGTGGTCCATAACAGACTCTGTCTCAAAAAAAAAAAAAAAAAAAAAAGGCAGGACCTCCAGTGACGTGCACCAGGGCTCTCGCCGACCTCAGCGAGCTCTGGAAGGACATGTCAAAGACCGAGTTACCGAACTGGGAGACACAGGCCCCAGAAGGGCTGGATGACAAACTGAAATGCTACAAAATGCATATTAACCAGGATCTATAAAAAGACAACTCCTGTGGTTAAAAATTAACCCCATCAGTATGGAATGGGGACAGCAGAGCTGACCGGCACCTCTTGTGAAAGAGTTAGACTTAGGCTGGATTAACAGGGGCTCGTGTTCACAACCAGGGAGGTGACGGTCCCCGTGTGCCCCACACAGGCCTACCCCTCCCTAGAAAAGGCCGTTGTCCCAGTGGAGGGGCCCAGAGGCAGTCCCCCTGCATGCAAGAGGGCTGGCGGGACCCTGGTGGGCACGTCCTGTGGGGAACGGTCAAAAGGGCCGGCGTGTTTAGTCCAGAACAGAGGCGGCACGGGCAAGGCAGAAAGGGCCACAGACTCGGAACGCGGCGGCGGTGGGGTGGGAACCAAGACTCCCCAAGCATCAGGGGCCTTTGATATGGGGCGCGTCCGGCGCTGGCCTGCCATTTCTCCCCAGCCCAGTCCCTCAGCTGTGGGCAGCAGTGGGTGGAGGAGCCAGCCTGGACAGTTGCTCATGTCCCCTCCCACTGTCCACTGCCTCCACCCCCCACCCCACTCCCGCCCGTTCTTCCAAAGCAAGTCCTGGGCAGTGCGCTCACCGCTCACCCCCTGCAGCCGAGTTCCCCTGCGTCCCTGTTCCCAAGTCCTCTGTGGCCCGGGGTGGGAGTAGGGGCCTGAGGCCAGTGCTTCCCACATCCCACTCCAGGGACCCTTGTCCTGCCTGCCTCGTTCCAGCTGCAGAGCCAGGGATTGGCCCCGTGTCCTCCTCGTAGGATGGCTGGTGTCCTGGAGCCCCACCCCCTAGGCCCCTGAGAGGGACGCAGAGCCCAAGAACATAACGTCCTGCTCATGACCAGGAAGGCTGGGCCACAAGCTGTTCTCTGCTCCCCTCTGGAGCCTCGGAGCCTCTCCTGCAGAGTCCGAGGGGCAGAGCCCACGGGGAGGAAGAGCCTCGCCCGGGAGTCTTGCCTGGGGCTCCCGACAGGGGCCTAGGAAGGGGCCCCAGGGGCTGGAGCCAGGTCACACTCGGGAGGCCTGGTGCTTAGCCAGGAGGGCAGGGGTTCTGGTTAGTCTGGGGGCGCGGGGGAAGGAGAGAAGATAGAATGCCCAGGCTTTGGGGGCATGCCCCCCACCTGCTCGTAACCCTAGAGGACTGGAGGAATGAGAATACTTTCTCAAAGAAGGCAGTGGGGTGGTGTCGACAGGTTAACTCCTTCCCGTGCAGATGGCGGCCAGGGCCTTGGGGGCACAGCATGACACCCTGGGAGCCCCGTCCCAGCCATTCCCTGCTCAGCACTGCAACACCTGCCTCCAGAAACAAAGGTGCCTTTGGCGTTAATTCTGCCCTCCAGAGCTGGCTCGGAAGGGAACAAGGAGGGTGGGCACTGCTATTTAGTCCACAGACAGGTCCTGTCTGGCCACCTGTCCCCCTCCTAGGCTGCTAACCCTGGATCACTGTGACCTTGAAGGCCCCAGCGGCCCGGTGCCAGCTCCAGCAGTTGCCATGGCATCCTGGTGCTTCTGCAGGCAAAAACCAAACAACCAGAGTCCACCTGGCAGGCGGCTGTTCCAGCCCCGCCCCTAAGGGCACTGGCACGTTCTGGGGGGGGCCTGGAAGTATAACTGGCAACCAGAGAATGCCCCCTTCTTACCTTCTGAGTTTCTGCCCTCTCCTCCCTCTGGCCTTCTGAGAAGGTAACGGAAGCTTCCAGAAATCACTCTTACCAGCTGTCAGAGCAGCTCCTTTCCCAACTGTAGCTGGGAGCCAGAAACGACTGTTTAAGGTGTCGGGAGCCCGTGCACGCAGGGTTTCAGCGCCGTGATTGGCCAGGGTCCTGCAATCCTCAGCCCAGCCCTGCGTCCAGCTGATTCTAACGAGACGTTAAAGGCAGCGGAGCCGAGTCAGCCCTGCCCAGGTCTACGAGGAGCACCTGGGCCTTCGCAGCCCGTGCGTGGGGCACGTGCGCAGGTGCAGGCCCTTAACCTCGACTTCGGCGTGAAGTCCGGGGGGCGGCACTGAGGAGGGGCTGCCGCACTCCTCACCCCCCACTGCAGGACGCAAATCCTCACCACTGTCGCTTGACACAGAGTAGTCCAGAAATGAGCATTTTAATGCAGAAAACCATGATAATTTACAAATGAATCATTTGATGGGCCATAGCCAGGAGGGCCCGAGGAGCCCCGAGGGCAGGAGGGAGGTGGAGGTGGTCGCGTGGCAGGGGCAGCGGCTCGGCCAGCACCTTTCTGATTCGACCTGCCCAGGCTCTCAGGCTCTGGGCCCGGGAGGAGGCCCCTGGCCCCCTGCCCCTTGATGCCCACTAGTCATTCCCAGATGGGAAAACCTCCAGTCAACTTCAGGACAGAGGTGGAGACGGAGAGACATCCTTGGGAAGGAGGGCCTGGAAGGCAGGGGAGGGAACAAGGCAGGAGGCTGCTGGCTCTGGTTCCAGCCACCCCCCGCTTGGCCATGTCCCCTCCGGCCAAGCCACAGCACAAAGCAGAGCCTGGCTTTAGAGGCCCATGGCTTTGCCATCCCTCCGTCCCCCCAGCAGGCTGCAGAGGGCGGAACAGAAGCGCAGGAATTTGGGACGGAGTTATTTGATTGGGTCTGGTTTGGAGAAGGGGAGGGGTCTCAGATGAGGCGGCTGCTGGGGGAGCTGTCATGCCCAATTTTAGGCCCCCACGCCCCGCCACGGTGTGTACATCCATGTGTCAGAGTTGGCGTGACGCTGGTCTGGGCTCAGCACCTCCTACACGGGGCACGCAGGGGGAGAGGGGAGACGGGCTGGAGCTCAGGGCACTGGAGGTAGAAAGGAGCCCTCCCCCCTTCCCCGGGTCCCCAGGCCAGGAAGGGTTAAAGACACATGTAAGGCAGCCCAAGTTGCAGCAGGGCCTGGGGCTGAGAATGGTGTGCTTCCCAGGGGTGTCCAGGCCCTGGCTGTCTGCAGGCACTTCCTCCCGAGCCTGGCGAGGTGAAGGGGACCCCTGGCGTTGGGTCCTGTCAGCCCCTCCAAACAGGAGAATGAGGTCTTCAGTGGCAACCACTGGGGGCTGGCGGCAGGGACAGAGTCTTCTCCCTGGACACCCACCTGTCCCCTTCTCCCACCTTGTCCAAGGGTGCAGACCCCAGAGCAGAACCGAGCCCTGGAGAACAGGTCTGGCCAGACAGATGGGTAGCGGAGGGATGGGGTGGCTGGTCACTTTGGCATCTCCAAGGCTGACACTTGAGGCTTCACCTTGAAGTACTGGTTGAATCGGATCACGGCGTACCTGCCAGAAGGCAAAAGGAAGCTGGGTGTGGGCAGGGAAGCCAGGTGGGCCCTGCTGGGGGTACTCACACCACGAGGAAAGTTTCTCGCCAGCTCTAAGCCCATCTAGGTCTGGGCAGGTCAACCCCAGCCCAGGTTTTTATTTGTTTGTTTGACTTCAACTATAATTTTTTCTTCTCAGATCAGACTGGAGCAACCCTGCATGTTTGGAGTTTTGTTTTGACAGTTTGAAGTGCTAAGTATATTCATAGAATTGTGTAATAAATCTCTTGAACTTTTCATTTTGCAAAACTGAAACTACGCGTCAAACAACACTGCCCATGTCCCTCTCCCCAGCCCCTGGCAACCGCCATTCTACTTTGTTTCTTAGGAGTTTGACTATCTTAGTTACTCCTTATAAGTGGAATCATACAGTATTTGCCTTCGTTTTTTAAAATTTCTTTTTGGGCCATGCTTGGGGGTGGGAGGCATGTCCCAGGGCAGGGCTCTAGGAGAAAGATGGGGCTTGGCCAGTATTTATCTTTCTGTGACTGGCTTATTTCACTATAGCATAATGTCCTCAAGGCTGCTCCAGGTTGTAGCATGTGAGAGGGTTTCCTTTTTAGGGCTGAGTAATATTCCATTGTATGTACGTACCACCTTTTATTTATCCATTCATCTGCTGATAGACATGTGGGCTGCTTGGCTACTGTAAATAATGTTGCTCTGAACACAGGTGTACAAATTTCTTTGAGACTCTACTTTCAATTCTTTTGTCTACACACCCAGAGGTGGGATTGCTGGATCATATGGCAATTCTATTTTTTAATTTTTTGCGGAACCAGCACACTGTCTTCCATGGCAGCTCACCATTTCCCATGGCCACCTCAGTGCATAAAGGTTCCAACTTTTTCATAGCCTTGCCCACATTTGCCATTTTCTGGTTTCTTTGGTAGCAGCCATCCTAAGGGGTGTGAGGCGATATCTCACGGGGCTTCTGATTTGCATTTCTCTAATGGCTGTGGACACTCTGAAGCCGGGGTCACGATTCCGCTAGGGGTGAGTGGGGAGAAGGCAGGGCAGGGTCTGGGCCCGAATGGAGGAAGAAACGATTCCCGGCCCTTAGGGACATAAGAGCCTCCATGACAGAGAGCCCCTGCATTGCCAGTACTCAAGTGCCATCCAGGTACTGTCCCTAGATATCACTAGGAGCCACTGAAGGGGCAGAGGGGCCTGACACCCATGCCGGGAGGCAGCGCAGCAAGCGCTAAGCCCCCCGAGTGGCCTCACGCGGCACTTCCGCTCTGGAATTCTGTCCTCTCTGCTGTAAAAAGATCTCTGCTACCTTTCAGACTGAGTCTCAACGATTCCCTCCACCACCGGGCTCCGTGGACAGGTGCGCCAGCAGCAGGCAGGGCAGTGGAGGGGCCGTGGACGCAGTGGGGACTAGCAGATCTTCCAGGCGCAGGGGAGGGAGTGGCGTTCCCTGGCACCCCCAGGGCAGCGGACACAGGCCGGCGGGGACGAGTCAGCAGGACAGAGGAACGGACTCTGGGCATTCTACTAGGGCTTCCTTTGTCCCCTTTGCACCCTGGGCTTAAGGCTCTTCCTTTTCTCTGTGTCCCCCCACCCACTTCCGCCTGCACTCACCTGAGGAAGTCGAAGTCGATGGTGGAGTACTGGTTCTGGATGAGGGCCCAGAGCGCCCAGAGGAAGTGAGACGCCTGGAAACAGACCAGAGAGGGTCAGCTTGGCAATGCCCCACGCCTGTCGCAACCCTGCAGAGCCAGGGGACGCAGCCGTTCTGGAAGACACAGAGCTAGGATGCTGGCAGAGACGTGGTGGGGTCTCCCCGGCACAGGCTTTGGGGGCTCCTACCAGAAAAAGGCAAGCAGAGCCAGTTCTACCAAGTGTCTGCCCACCCTAAGGGGGTGTGGTCAGCAGAATGGTGCTTCTAGGGATTTCAGGGGGTTCCCCCAGCCTAAGCAGGACCCACACTCCACCCCTGGCCTCTCCCCTACCCAGGGGCTGCTGGAGTCTTCCAGGCCAAGGTATCCAGGACAAGATGACTCCCTAAGCCAGAGCTTAGGCCTAGTGGCCAGTGGAGGGGCTGGTCCTCCTCAGGAGGGTGCAGGGAGATGAGAAGAGGGATGGCAGCAGTGCCCTGGCCGTGAGTCTGCGGGAAGACCCCTACGCTGACCTTCACTCGCCACTACTGGGAGGCCAGTCAGGCTGGAAAATGAATCTGGATCTGGGAACAAGTATGGGCATTTGCTGAGCATTAAACTGTGCTTTCCCTGTAGCCAGAGGTGCCCGCAAGGCCCCGCTCACTTCAGACTCAAGAAGCCAGGGGACCATGGTTCCCAGCTGCCCCTGAACAAACACTAGTGACACCATCATTTTCCCATGCAAGGGTCCCTTCCCACCCCTGTGGCATTCCCACCCTACCCCAGAGTGCTGCTCGCTCAGGGTTGGCTAGGAAGTACCTCCCCCCTCCACCTTCTTCCCTTTTCATGGCTTAAAAGGGGCACAGAAAAACTAGCAAGAATGAATGATCACTAAAAACCTTAGCAAGAGGAAGGCTTGTTCTTAAGGGAGAACACCGAGAAAGAAAACCCCAGTGCAGAAGTGCCAACGAGGAAAACAGAACAGGCAATCCCAAATCACAGGAAAGTAGAGATTTGATTTAGTTCGAGTATATATTACGAAATTCAGGACAGCTGACATTAAGAGGACTAGTTACCAATCCTCTGGGCACACGCAGGTGCAGGGAGGTCTGGCACGCACCTTGCGTGAGTGGCACTCAGAATCCAGACGTGACAGCACAGTGATCTGGGCAGGAAGAGCCTGCCAGGAGAGGCTTCCGCAGAGTTCTGAGTCAGTCGCCAGAGGCTTAGAGCCCGACGTTACATATGTATGCGTGGAAGGATGGATCTAACTGCAGCATGAAAGGCTGAGATTACACGGTAGAAAGAACTGCTTATCCAAACGGGAGAACTGCTAAAACTGGAAGCCGGGATGTTTCTTGGAAGTATTTCTCTAGAGCAGAGAGAGCCTAGACTGAATGGGGCAGGGGGCATGGGGGGGTCACCTTAGTATAAATAAGGGGGTGCCCCACACAGGGCTTCCCAGGCCTCACCTCTAGGGTGGGGTTCTGGAGCCTACGGAGGGTCACAAGTCCCTCCTGGCGCCTCCTTTCCTGCCCCCTCCCCATCACAGCACTCACCAGGGCAAACTTGTTGACTTGCACGTAGAGCCGCTCCACCTCCCTGGGGGTCACAGCCGTCCCCTTCTGTGCCTGCAGGTAGTAGCGCAGCCACTGCAGCTGCGTCTCACGCACCGGGTACTGGCAGTAATCGACCTCGTTCACGCCTGGCGGGGAGGCAAGCCAGACAGAAGTTGCTAGGAGTCGATGGTCCCACCTTAGGGTCTCCTGAAGCTCGGCAGGTGTTCCTCCTCCCCCAAACTCCCATCTCCTTTGACCTGCGGGGCTGTGCCCAAGGAGGCAGCCCCGGGAACGTGGCTTCTCCACCGGTGCGGGGGTCCGCCCGCATCCCACCTGGGAGCTTCTGCGGGACTGAGGGAAGCAGAGAGAGAGGCAGGCTGCTTGGGGGGCAAGGTACCGTCCGGGGAGTGACGGGAACCCCTTATGCCAGCACCACTGTGTCCCCTGTGCCCTGCACAAAGGGACGGTGCACAGGAGGCACCGCTAGTCTCAGGTCTCCTGCCAGCCTCTAGTCAACCTGCAACAAGCCCTTTCCTCTCACTGTCTGCTTGTTTTTGTTTTTTTAAGTGTCTCTCTTCCTTTATTTCTGCATTTCTATATTGAATATATATTAATAGTATCAAACTTTTTTTTTTTTTGAGACAGGGT
>CM052450.1:20913401-20958433 GCA_028533085.1 Varecia variegata | reverse complement strand
GAAAGAACTGCTTATCCAAACGGGAGAACTGCTAAAACTGGAAGCCGGGATGTTTCTTGAAAGTATTTCTCTAGAGCAGAGAGAGCCTAGACTGAATGGGGCAGGGGGCCTGGGGGGTCACCTTAGTATAAATAAGGGGGTGCCCCACACAGGGCTTCCCAGGCCTCACCTCTAGGGTGGGGTTCTGGAGCCTACGGTGGGTCACAAGTCCCTCCTGGCGCCTCCTTTCCTGACCCCTCCCCGTCACAGCACTCACCAGGGCAAACTTGTTGACTTGCACGTAGAGCCGCTCCACCTCCCTGGGGGTCACAGCCGTCCCCTTCTGTGCCTGCAGGTAGTAGCGCAGCCACTGCAGCTGCGTCTCACGCGCCGGGTACTGGCAGTAATCGACCTCGTTCACGCCTGGCGGGGAGGCAAGCCAGACAGAAGTTGCTAGGAGTCCATGGTCCCACCTTAGGGTCTCCTGAAGCTCGGCAGGAGTTCCTCCTCCCCCAAACTCCCATCTCCTTTGACCTGCGGGGCTGTGCCCAAGGAGGCAGCCCCTGGAACGTGGCTTCTCCACCGGTGCGGGGGTCCGCCCGTATCCCACCTGGGAGCTTCTGCGGGACTGAGGGAAGCAGAGAGAGAGGCAGGCTGCTTGGGGGGCAAGGTACCGTCCGGGGAGTGACGGGAACCCCTTATGCCAGGACCACTGTGTCCCCCGTGCCCTGCACAAAGGGACGGTGCACAGGAGGCACCGCTAGTCTCAGGTCTCCTGCCAGCCTCCAGTCAACCTGCAACAAGCCCTTTCCTCTCACTGTCTGCTTGTTTTTGTTTTTTTAAGTGTCTCTCTTCCTTTATTTCTGCATTTCTATATTGAATATATATTAATAGTATCAAACTCTTTTTTTTTTTTGAGACAGGGTCTCACTCTGTTGCCCAGGCTGGAGTGCAGTGGTGTGATCACAGCTCACTGCAGCCTGGAACTCCTGAGCTCAAACGATCCTCCTGCCTCCGTCTCCTAAGTAACTGGGACTACAGGCGCACTCCAACATGCCCAGCTGATTTTTGTAATTTTTTGTACAGAAAGGGTCTCACTATGTTGCTCAGGCTGGTCTCAAATACCTGGCTTCCGTGATCCTCCTACCTCAGCCCCCCAAAGTGCTGGGATTACAGGCACGAGCTACCGTACCAGGCTTCACTGTCTTCATTATCAAATGAGGGACCTAGACTAACGTAGGAATGTCAAACGTGGTGTCTTGGACCAGTGTTAAGTTGGCTACTTAAAAGCATCACCCGGAGAGCATCCCTACTCCCATCCGATTCTCTAGATGATTCGGACAGGCAGCCAGGTTGGAACCCGTGGGCCGGTGGCTCTGGCTCCCCCCGGCCCTGCCTTTCCAGGAGTCCTCAGGCTGCCGGCCCGGGACTTCCACCACATCCTCGGCATGGTGGCAGAGACCCTGGTTTCAGAGCTGGCACAGAAAGAGGTGGTTTATTTAAGACAGGACCAGGACTGGGCCACCTTCTCCAGGGTCTCTCCCTCCCTCTTTTCCTGTCCTTCCTAAGCTTTCCTTATACCCCCGGAGAAACACACTCAGTCTCCTGAGGCCCCAAGAGTATAGCTGATAAAGAATCTCCTTGTGTAGCTATGGAAACTAAGGCCCAGAGACAAGAAGAAATGTGCCCAAGGTCACTCTCCCAGTTAGAGGCAGGATCGCGGTTGGGAGCCTCACCTCCCAATGCCGAGTACTGTGTCTGCCTCACTGCTGAGAACCCAGGGGTCCCTCTGCCCAGCTCCTAATCTCTCTTGCCCTCTTCCTTCCCCTACGTTAGGTTCTTCCTCCTCCATTCTCAGCTTGGGAGCAGGATGCAATCTGCCCCTTTGGAGAAATTCCAGTTGGACTTTGCTCTGTGCAGTGGGCGAGAAGGACTTAAAATGCTTAAGAATTATCACTTGTGGAAAGACCAGCAGGCCTGGTGGCCAAGCACTCCCAGGCCCGGCCAGTGCCAGCCTCTGTTCCATACCACCCGCTACCCCACCCCCTGCAGCTCGGAGCTCTGCCCAGCTGAGGCCCCATTATCCCTTGGGTTCCTAGGTGCAGCTGGTGGCTGCCCTGGGGTGTCGTAGCCTCAGGTGCAGTCAGTGCTTGACAGACTGGTCACCTGGGCTTCCAGAAGGGTTGCAATTGGCCTGATCAGGCTGGGGGGCGGGGGCGCACTCCGCAGGGCATGCCTCACTCATCCTGAGCACCCGACACTGCCCGTCTGGGGACGTCCCCCCAGCCCCGGTGTACGGCTCTATCCATGCGTGGCCTCCTCAGTCCCATCTAATTGTTCCTAACAATTAAGCCCTTAAGCTGGAAAAACCTGCCCTGCTTCCTTTACACAAATGGTTCTATTGTACATACCATGCCTTTCTAGAATCATTGCCTCCCCCTAGGAATCCCTGCTCTCATCCAACCTCTTCCACTCCTGCTCCAGGAAAGCTTCCCTGCCTAATAACAGCAACAAACACCAATGCGATGCTTAGCACGTGCCATGCATATGTATCTCTTATCAATACTATGAAGTAGGCACCCTCATCATCTCCATTTTCTAGGGGCACAGAGAGGGTAAGTAACCTGCCCAAGGGTCACACAGCTATTGATAGTGAGCAGCAAAGCCAGGACCCGAAGTTGGGGAGTTAAGTTGCAAACTACATACCTGGAATTAGTTCCACTTACTCTCATCAAGCTACCTGGCAAACAGCTACTCACAGCTTGCTCTAGCCTCCACCCTCCAAGTACAGAGCCACCTTTGGTCCCCCCTCATCCCCAGCAGACCTGGCTCCCAACATAAGGAGGGAGCTTTTTACCTAGGCCACATACAATTATGCGTCACTTAACAATGGGAATACGCTCTGAGAAACGCGTCATTAGGAGACTTCATCGTTGTGTGAACATCATAGAACGTACTTACACAAACCTGATGGTCTAGCCTACCACACACCTGGGCTGTACGGTCTGGCCTACCGCTCCTAGGCTGCAAACCTGCATGCATGCTACCGTACTGAATACTGCAGGAAACTGAAACATAGGTTAAGTGTTTGTGCATCTGAGCATCTCTAAATGTAGAAAAGGTACAGTAAGAATACAGTGTTATAATCCCACGGGGCTACCGTGCTGTATATGATCCGCCGTTGACCGAAACATTGCTATGTGGTGCATGTAGTGATGCCCTTCTCACCTGCAAACTCGTTGAAATGGTTGCCGATGTCAAAAGCTTGGTAGTTGTAGCCGGCGTATTCGTAGTCAATGAACCGCACGTGACCTGTGGGGTAGAGGAGAGGCCATGAGGGTTGGCCCAGGAGATCTGGAAATAGGGCCCGGCCAAGCTCCGCAGACCTCTGAGTGCGCCATGGACCACTGGCGGCCTGTGCGGCGACCCGGCCCAGCCCGGCCGCTGCAGGTGTCTCCTCGACTGCTTCCTTCCATCCGCGTCTGCCCCTCTGCACAGCGGGAGCCTTGGGCTCCCCCCACCTAAACACATCTGTCCTCAGCATGGCTAAGGATCAGAAATAAAGGCACGGCTCGCTGGGGTGACGCTCTCACAAGGAACACCAGGAGGTTGTGTCTGTCTGTCTGTCTGTCTGTCTCTCTGAAGGTTCGGGCAGCCGCGATGTCTTCAGAAGCCCAGAGAGCTGTCAGGAGGAGCAGCTCGCGTGGCTAATGCCAAGGACCTCCACAAACCATTATTTTGCGTTCCTTCTTGGTATAGACTTTTCTAAGTGGGAGTTTGTTTCCTTTTCCCCCTTCCCTCCCACAAATTAACTTAAGACCTAAACCCAGGTCTCCTTTTGCTTGTCCAGGTGCCAACCCGAGGAGGAGGGCCCTGAAGCCAGCGGACCAGAGGAGCCATACCTTTGGTGCTGTCATAGATGATATTCTTGCAGAGTAGGTCATTGTGACAAAACACCACAGGGGAATCCAGCTGGGACAGGTGCTCCTTCAGCCAGGCCAGCTCCCATTCCAACACCTCCACCTTAGGGACGTCTGCAGAAAGGCTAGGCAGTGACAGAAAAGGTGGCCAGTGGAGGGAGGGCTGAGAGTAGATGGGCAGATGCTTGACCTCAAGAGCCCTGAGTTCGAGCCTGGTCGCTCCCTCCCTCTTACTGCAGAGGAACCTTGGACAGACGGCCAACCTTGCAGGCCTCCCTTTCATCCTCCGTAAAATGGTTACAAGACTTCCTGTCCTTCTGTCTCCTGTGGTTATGCTAAGAAGCTGATTAAAACACGGGCATGAAAGCATTTGGCAGAACATGAAAGTCACTGGCCGACAGCATCCCTGCTGCTCCGTGAACGGGATGAGGAGGAAGGAAAGAGACACAGGGAAAAGACGGGAGGTGAGAACGAACGTCCAGACTCAGAGATCCCAGAAAGAGAGGACAGGGCAGCAGGGGTGGAGGGGACAGGAGCAACCCAGCCCTGGGCTCAGGACGCTGGGGAACAGCCCTGGGACAGGCAGAGCTGAGACAAGACTCTGCCCCAAGTTCCTCCAGCGAGGGGTGACAGTGGCCCGGGAGCAGGTTGGAGCAAGGCGCTCTCTTGAGGTGGCAGAGGTATGTCCTAGCAGCTGACAGTGTCACAGGCAGAAGGGACCAGAGAGACAGTCTGGCCTGACCTCCCATCTCACAAACAGACCATGTGGGCCCACGTAAGAGAGCAAACAGGGTGCTTCTGGGGCACAGTCCCACAGCGCCCGGGGAGCATCGAGGCCTGCCCATGTGACAGCGCGTGCTCTGCTGCTGCCTGATAGCTTCTCCCTTCCACCTGGAGTTCTGAGTGTGCTCCCCTGTCCCCGCCCCCTGCCGCACCATGCATGGGCAACTGGAGGGCAAGAACAGAGACGTATCCAGCCCAGCCCTCCTTCTGCCCTACCCCACGCACGCAGCAGCCGTCTCTGCCGAAAGAAATGCGTGTTGAGGAATGAATACATCGGCCAGTCAGTGACGTTATCGGAGGGTGTGCGGAGGTTCAGCGAGGCCACATTGTGCCCAGATGCTCTGAACTTTGGTCCCCAGGAGGCACCCAGGTCTGTGCACACGGAAACAGCCAAACAGCACAATCCTTCAAAACCCAGAACCACCAATGAGGAGAGGGGAGGAGGCTGGAGTTTTATCTCCATTCATGTGTCTCCTGTTT
The DNA here is from genome assembly GCA_028533085.1 of Varecia variegata. Taxonomy (NCBI): domain Eukaryota; kingdom Metazoa; phylum Chordata; class Mammalia; order Primates; family Lemuridae; genus Varecia; species Varecia variegata. The sequence goes on along the minus strand of CM052450.1, from coordinate 20,953,271 downwards.
ACATTTCTTTGTCCAGGGCAGCAAGAGCATGTGGAGGAGGATGAGAATGAGACATGCCCTCTGTCACCTTCCCACAGGACAGACCAGTCACCCCCTCACCCAGCCCAGAGGCCAGAGCATGGGGAAGAGTATTTGGTGACCAAGGCATCCCCATGTCCCCATGGAAATGGAAGAGGGCAGGCTCCCTTCCGGGCTTTGAGAAGGTCAAAGCAAAAGAGGATCTTAGGTCATCTTAGATTGGCCCCATGGGAAACTGAGGCTCGAGGAAGGAGAGAGCCTTCCTCCAGCCTCCAGTGACCTCTTGGACAGCCGGATGTTCCACTTCCGCATCCGAGCACAGCAGCCCTCAGCCCGTCCAAGGATCCAAAACCGAGTTGAGTCTCCTAATCGTGAGGGCTGCACACTGTCCCCAGAGCCCCTCGGAGGCCCTGCAAAGGCCTCTGTGAGTCCAGGAGGCTGCCGGGAGGGGCGACACTGGGGAGGCCTCCCCTCGTCTTTGCTGGAGTTCGTCTGTGTTGACAGGTCTGCACAAGCTGTGTTTCAGTCTCGGCTCTCCTTAACAAGCTACCTTTCCTTTTAAGCTTTTTTCTTTTCTTGGACGGAGACCATCAAAAGATAAGACTTAGGAGACTTCCTTTGGTTTGCCCATGTCCCAGCCTGAAAAACATCTCTGACATCCACGATGCCTGCTGCCCAGTCCCTGACCTCGGCCTGACCCCCACCCTGCCCACCGCAAGGCCACGCAGATGGTTACGTAGGAGCCGTCCAGGCTTCTATCTCCCCGGAGCCCCCCCGGGAGGCTCTGCGGCCCTCCCCTGCGCACTTGGAACATCGCCAGCTTCGCTACCTCGGTCCCGCTGCCTCTAGACTCTGTCAAGGCTGTGGGACTGGCAGAACAGCAGCCACCATCGCACCCCAGAAACAAGCCAGAGAGAACTGCTCCCCAGCCCTCAGAGACGGCGGGTGGGGGCTGAAGGCACGGGGGGGGGCACCCCCAGGGAAGCCCTGGGGTTCCCACTGATAAAGGCATTGCAAGTCCCTGGCAGGTCTCCACTCTGCTCTCAGGACCTGGGCAGGGCAAAAGTATTCTCCCCGCAGGGGGCCTTGTACGAGTGTGAGCTTACTGGCTTCACACCTTTGCCCGCCCGCCCGCCAAGCAACCCATCAGTATCTCTTCCTGATGCCCCGGAACTGGTTAGCAGCCCCGGGTAGCAGCCCCCCGTGTCTTCCCAGACGCCCTAGGCACCTCCAACCCAACACCAAGGCTACAAATCTATTTCCAGATCTCTGACATCTTCTCCTATTCTCCTCCCCCTTTTGCCATCCCACCCCACCCGGGTCCCCAAACTGCCCTAGGGCAATGTTCCTCAAATACCATTCCTTGATCACCTGCCTCAGAAGCACCTGGGGAACCTATCAAAATGCAGCTGCCTGGGGCCTAGTGCAAGACCACTCAATCAGTCTCCAAGGTGGGGGGGGGGAATCTTATGCTCAAAGTTTGGGAAGAAACTTTAGGACAAGCGCTAGGTCTTGTGCATTTAATTACATTACTCCCCCAGCTGGTCTCCCTTCCTCAAATCCACCCCAGCCCCCAAGTCTGTTCCTTACGATGCTACAGAGCTTTCTTCCTCAGTCCTGTCCTGGTCAGGTTACAGACTTGAGTCTCTGGCTCAAACACCTTCACGCCTTCCCGCAGCCTGCGAACTTCAATCTTGGCTCCTTAGCCTGGCATGTGAGGCCCCTCGCCACCTAGCTCCAGCTCTGCAGCTCTGGCACGAGCCCTCCCAGGTCCTCCCAAACACCTGCTGCAGCCACCCTCATCTACTCATCATCCGCGAGCAAACCCTGCTCAAGCCACCTCCTCCAACTCATCTCCCCTTCTCATCCCCGCCATGCCACCTCTGCAAGGCGGCTCTCACCGTGCTCCCACCCCCAGCATGCGCTGCACACCCTGCCTTCTTCTGCAGCTATGCCTGAGCATGTCCTATGCATCCAGATGGCTCCTAAGCTCCTCTAGGGCAGGGCCGATGTCACACTCATGGCCTTTTATTGTTTTAAATCCCAGTCAATCAATGTCTGTGAAATGAAGGGTTGAATACATCAGGGTTATTAGGCCAGGACTGGAGCTCCAGGTGCTTAATCTGGTCTAAATGATTGCTCACCGTAGCCCTGCTTAGGGGCAGGTTAGGCAGTTCAGGTCAGGGATCATTCCCTGAAGAGGCTCAGAGAAGTCAGCCAACTTGATTTGCCCAAGGTCAGAGTGTGACAAGAGCAAAGAGAGTTGGTCAGCTCCCCTCCAGTGACCACTCCCCTCCCAGCAAGTTTACCCCACAAGGTCACCCAGTGACAGCATGGTCAAAGGAAGCTGCGGTGCCAGGGACCAATCTGAGCACCAGTAGGCCTGGACTCTAGTCCCTGAGCTGCTACTGATCATCAGCAATGACCTTAGGCAAGTCCCAGCCCCTCTCTGGGCCTCAGTTTTTCCATCTGTTGAATGAAAGCAGGAGGCTGAAGGGTTGGAGGGACCTGTATTCCATGAGCTGTCCCAGCCCTGAGGGAGAAAGCAGCCCTTGTCCCAGAGAGACGATCTGACATTGAAGGTCTGAACGTGGTCAAAGAGAGGCCAGGCTTGGGCCACCCGGGACAAACTGTCTCAAAGACAGGGCTTGACAATCATGACATGGGAGGATCCAGATAGAGTCGTGCATGTGTGCGACAGAGACGCACCCACAACCAGGACAGAGTTAGTCATTAACTTGTCACCTTGCAGGAGGGAAGGAGATGCCCTTCCCTAACCCTCTTCTGCACCCTACTCCCATGAACACTTGGGACACAGGTGATGTTCAACCCCGGCAGGGAGCAAGGAGGGATCAGGCCTCACTGCTGCCTTGGGGTTTGCTTTGTTTTCAGGGGTGGGTAGGCGGGACACCACTGTTTCCTCCACGCCTCCATCCTTTTCTCAGCACTCAGGGTGTGCTGGGGAGTTAGGTGCCGGGTGGCTAGCAGGATTCCCACGTTGCTGGCTACAGCACGTAAGGAAAGTTCAGGGAAGCCCGTCTTAGCTGGGCAAGGACAATGTCGGGATGGGAGTGCACCTCCTTCCCTGGAAACAGCAGTGAAGGGAACAGCAAGCTGTCATCTGAACGAGGTGGGGGGCAATGTCCCCAAAGGCCCATGGGGACAGGAGGGGTCCAGGCAGGTCCCAAGGGCTTGCTGGTTGATGAGTTGAGTTCTGCAGACTGACCCTGAGCCCTGCTCATGTTCAGAAGGCAGCTCGGGCAGAAAGAGCCCTGGGCTGGGAAACAGAAGCCTGCCCCTCACTAGGCCCATGACACCGGGAAAGCTCAGCCTCTGGGAAGTGTTATCCCTGACCCTAGTCCCTGCCCCAGTCCGAAGACTCAAGGAGGAATAAGTGCATAGGTGCAAAACTGCTGATTAAGATCCTGGGGTTTAGTCGATCAGCCCAGCAACCAGGACGGAAGGGGCTGCAGGAGAGACAGCTCAGCCCCCTCTCTGGGACCTGGGCCCTCGCACCTCCTGTCAGGTGGGCTGGAGCCAAAAGAAGGGGCGGGGAGATACTAAGGTGGTACAGACAGTGGCAGCCTGGGACACTTCCAGATCTCTGTACCTGGGGTCGATCTCATTCTTCACAAGCGTGAAATAATTGTGCATCTTGTGCCAGAGGGTGGGCTTGGGCAGGCTGCCGTTGGCGTGGATGGTATGAATCTTTGCCATTTCTAAGGCGATTAACCTACAGCAGAGACAGGAAGAGTGGAAAGCATCAGTGCTGGGCATGCCCGCCCCTCTCAGCCCCTCATGACCCGAAAAGGGCCCTACAGGCTCCCCCAGGGCAGTAGCCAGAGGGCCAAGGGTGGGATTATGACAAGTCTCTCCGGAGCCTAAGTCCTGCAGGAGGGGGGTCCGAGGAGAGGGCATGAACGTGAATAAGACCCTTAGCCTAGCAGCTCCCTTTCCGGGACCAGGCTGGGGCTGCTTCGGGGAGCAGGAAGTCAAAGCAGTGGGCTTTGGACACAGGTCAGCAGCCTTGCCCCACCGCAGCGTACTCACAGCAACTCTGAGAGCAGAGGGACACCTGGGGATGGGGGCGGCCCGCCTCCCCCGGACTCTGACCCGTCTTCTCAGGGGAGGCGAACACGGGTCACTGTGCACTCAGAGCTCCGGGGGTGGCGATGCCAGGCAGGGAAGAAATGCCTGCCTCTTATCGCCCGGCCAAGGTGGGGAGGGAAACAGGCTGGCCCCGGGCAGCCCCCTCGTCGGCTACAGGGAGTTGATGCTGGTGGCTAGGTGCCAAGGACGCAAAACAAACCAGTGTTCTATTTTCAAGTTCTCCTGTGGACATTATCCAAGGTCCCGGGAGAGAAGGAGTGGGCGGGCGGTAGGGAAGGTTGCTGGGAGAGGGTGGGGGTGGACGGGGGACTGACTGGTGGGAGAGGGAGGGCCTTGATAAGGACCCCATCGCCTGAGGCCCCGTGTCCCAGCTAGGCTCTTCCAGTCCTCTGCCACCCCCCTTTCTACAGCCCCACCCCCAACCGTCTGCCAAGCCTCCAACATTCAAGCTTCCTTGCCTCTGCCTGTTGCTCGAATAATAATCACTGGGAAAGACAACAAAGGCATTGGCTATTGGAAACCTTGTTACCCAAGCTGTTCCTGGGACACCCTCTCCCCCTGCTGGGCCCTGGGAAGGGGCAGGCCACTCCCTACTGGGACAACAGGGCAGTTTCAGGGTCCTCCAGAAGCCCCCAAGGCTCCCACCTCCCAAAAGATGGAAGGGGCAGGGGGCGTGGCAGCAACCACGTGGGTGAGAGAGGAAGGCTGTGCTTTCAGAGGCTGGAGGCCCTGGGGCAGGAGGGAGGAGGCCAGGATTTGGGAAAGGCAGGGAAACAGACCTGAGACCCAGGCCTTCCCTTCCCAAAGGAAGATTCCGAACAGAGCATGAACAGAGCGTTTCCTTGAATATCAATAGGGCTGTTGTCTGGAATAGCAATGAAAGTAACCTCAACACTCAGCATTTTTATGCTGCAAAGCCCCAGCGGGCAGAGGTTGGGGGGGTGGGGTTCAGAGGAACATGGGAGGGAGGACTCTGAACCCTTCCCCTCAGACATCCACCTTCACCCACGAGGGATGATGGTCTACCCAGGGAAAGTCGTCAAGGAAGGGCATACCTCCTACGCCTAGCCCAATTTCTGGCTCTCCCCCCAAATGCCAAGTTGTTCTTCTGATGGAACCTAAATCCATCTTCAATCTTCCTGACAATGGTAATTGTTTGCATGAGAGGATGAGTGACAGCATCAGAATCCTAGAGGTGGGGGGAGCCTGGGAGTGGCGAGGGCCTGCCAATATTGGAGCTTATTTGTACAAGATTGAGGAAGAGCTGGGAGAAGCCAGGACAGGGTCCCCTGTACCCTGCTCTGACCTCGCATCTCCAGTCTGGGCACGTTTGGAGCTGCTCAGCTGGAGCCTGAGAAGACCCCTGCACGGGTTGGTATGTGTCTCACTTTCCCCTGAGACACACACACACAGAGTTACAGTACACAACTCAAATATCCTGGGGTCCTGACCAGCCCCAGAGGCAGCAGCATGGGGTGGGGGGTGGAGCTCTCACATTCCCTTCTTCTAAGTCCCTGGGGTGGGGGGGTGCAAGTAGAGCCAGGTGCACTTACTTGGGGCTAAGTGGGTGGCAGGTGAGGGAGCAAAGCAGCCTCTTGGTCTACTCCCAGGTGGGCTTCATTGTTTCAGTATGTGACGTCTCCGATCCTCTTGGATTGGACAGGGCAGATGCCAAGGGTCCTAGGCAGACCCCTGTGCTGCTGTCCCCAGTGTCAGGAGCAAACCTCAGCTTGCCTGGGTTCTCACCCCAGTCTGAGTGCTGCCCACATGGGTCATGGCATTGGGGGGAAGAAGGAAGATACTGCCTGCCATCCCTGTCCTGGCCCAGGCCTGAGGACAGAGAGTATACTCGGGGCCCTTCTTTGGTTCTTCTTCCAGGCCCCACAGTGGCATCCACAGTGCTTGCAAGTCCAGTTCCTGGGCCCTACACATGCAAGCATTTACTGGAAAGAGCTCCCCAGAGGCCATGAATTTTTGTGAGCCTCTGGAAGGAGGCCTCAGCAGTTCCTCAAACCTGGGTTCCCTCTTTGTTAGGGAGCACAGAAGGAGATCAAACTGGCAGGAGAGATGACATCTCTTTGGGCGGTAAAGCCATGCTCAACCTGGATAAGGCCCATTTTCCTTGCATGCCTGAGCTCTTGGCAGAAGGTGAGGAGAGGCAGGGAACCCCAAGTGTCCTGGGGATTTGGCTCCTATTTAGTTTCCAAGGCTCTGAGACGTTTCCCGGTCAGATTTGGGGTGGAAAGAGGTTTGAGGCCCGGGGCTAGGAAGCAGATCTCTGCTGCATTTAGGGAATCAGGTCCTTTGGTCCCATGTTCATCAAAAACTCACAGTTTCCTTCCTAGCAACTCATCCTTCTAGCAGACCCCACTGGAAATCTATAGAAAGCTATAGCCTGTCTCTGCAGAGCAATGCACATGAACACACACCCATTTTTCAGGCAATTTCAGGGAGCCCACAGATCTTGTGGCTACTTTCCATGGACTCCACTCTACACCAAAGAAGCTGACCAAGGATTTAAATGCCAAAGCCTGAAGCATAGGAGAGATGAAGGCCTTGGCACCCTCCTCACCTGAAGAGCCGGGGCTCACGAATGTGCTCGGGCCCCAGGGCCACACCCTGCATGTACTCGTAGCACAGCCCATTCTGGAAGGTGCAGTAGAGTTTGGGGGCACAGCCATGTGCTCGCAGCAGCTGGAAGTTCCTGACCTCATTCTCCCGGTCCACCAGCAGCTCTGTCCGTTCCCCGTACACCCGGACCAGCACGCAGTCCCGCATGTCCTCCTCCACGTAGCAGGCCACCAGCTTGTTGGTGATGCCATCAGTGAAGCGCTAGCATTGGGAGAGGGCAGTGCATGGGTGGGTGGGGCAGAATCTTTCTGGTCTCCCCAGCTCCAGCAGCAGGTGCTCATTTGAATGCTGAGCCCAACCACACAGAACCCCCAGTCCTTTAGCCCTGTCACTCAGCTTTACCCTGTCTCCAACCTTGGGGGCCTCCAGTCTATAAAGAGGTCAAGGAAAAAAATGGCAGCTTGAGCTTAGCCCAGGCACACCCGCTTCCCCTGGGTCTGCCTCTAGTGGACAGGATTTGACAGTGGAGGAATTGCCACACTACTCCCTGGGGAGAAGCCCTCTCCACTCCTTGCTCCCCAATCCCGGCCCTGAAAGAAACCCCGTGGAGCAGAATGTGGCAGAGGAGGGCTCTGCTGTACCTCTTGCCCCACCCAGCGGCAGTGGTACAAGAAGGGCTCTGAGGTTGGCACGCACCCCAGGACTGTGGTGGTCAGAGGTCCTTAGGGCCTCCGAGTTCCATACCAGAAAAGACAGGAGACGACTGGGCTGGGAGCACAGGCTCTCTGGGCAGGGTGATAAAGAGAAAGGAACCATGCAATTTATGGGGCACAATGTGACAGAACTGGCAGGGGCCTTAGAGGACATCTGAACCAATTCTAAGTGGGGAAACTGAGGCCCAGAGAGGGGAGGGACTGGCAGATGGCAGGTTAGGTCAGTGTTGGAATTAAACTCAGGCCTGTTTGACGCCTTGACAGTCTTGCGCCAAACTGGGCCTTTTATTTTGAAAATGCTACCCCCCTCCCCAGGATGGGCCTGCCAGCCTCCACACTTGACCAGGAACCTCCCCAGAACTTGGCCTTCCCCACCCAGAAGGCCCATCAGCACGCAGCCCCTCCCACTCCAGCACAAGCTGGGAGCACCCCACTCAGCACCTTCCTCCACAGGCAGCCCACAGAGGGGAAGGGCGCGGGTGAGCAGGTGACAGCTTTTTTCAGAAACTGCAGGTCACCAGGGGGAATCAGCCTGGGCCTCCTCTGCCCACAGGTGTGTCCTGGAGAATGTGTCCAGCAGGCTGTAAGGGGTGCTGAGCCGGAGCCTGCAGCGCCAGTGAGGGGCTGGTGCTAGCCGGAATTCCACAGGGTGGCTCCCGGGACCCGCAGGGGCAGCTCAGGGTCTGGAGGCTTGGCTCTCACCATGGGGTGCAGAAGGGGCGGCAATGCGTGTGTAGGGAGGGGTTCCCTGAAAAGTTCCTGCCTCCTCAGGTTTCAGAGCTGGCTGGGTACGCGCTTCTGGGCAGCGAGGGGCAGCAGCACGCGGCGACAGGGGGTGGCCCGCACGCGCAGCATGCTGCCCGCGGGCAGGTGGACCTCCGGCGTGCCCAGCAGCCCGGGAGGAAGGGGGTGTGTGGAGGGCCGCGGGAGGTGTGCGCCTAGCTTTGTTTAGGGACGAAAATAGATGGAGAAATCAAAACGCACAAACCACGTTCCAAACCTCGCCTGCGCAGCAGCGGCGCAGCCCCGGGACCGCCACCCGGAAGGATGCACGGACAGGCGTCCACGCACCCCGCTGCAGCCCCGGCAGGCCCCGGCCCCCGCCCGCCCCGCTACCTTGGTCCGAACTTGCTCGGGCTTCCAGCGCGGCCGCAGCTCCTGGATGAGGCGCAGGGCGCCGGGGAGGATGTCGTCCTGATCCACCGATATGCCGAAGTACGGGACGGCGGCGGCCCTCTGGGGGCCCGGCGGCTCCCGGCAGCTCGCGCTGGCCGCCGCCTTCTCCTCCATGCCCCATGAGCACTGCGGGCAGGGCGTGTGCCTCCTCAGGTGAAGGGACGCGCGCGGCAGAGGAGCCGAAGGGGGCACAGCCATTCCCAGCAGCCCCACCCCCTCGGAGCCGCCGCGCTAGCGCGCGGCCCGGCGGGGGGGCCCGGCGAGGCGGTGGGAGTGGTGGAGGAGGGGCCAGGGGAAGTCCATGACTCAGAGGCGAGCTGCCCGCTTCGATCGCCGGCTCGCAGCCCGGCGCCCGCGGCCGACCCGGGAACGCCGGGGCCCGCCGCGATTGTGACATCACGGGCGGCGAGCCGCGGGAACGCCCCCGGCCCGCCCCCGCCCCGGCCCGCGGGCCGCCGGGGAGCGCAGCCCGCCGTCGCCGGCAGCTGCGGCCGCCGCTACCTGGAGCGCGGGGCGGGGGAGACGCCCCCCGGGAGGCCGGTGACGCGGGGGGCGGGGCTTGCGGAGGCCCCGCCCCACGCGGGTCCCCACCGGGGCAGGCCGGGGCTGGGGGCCGCTCTCTGCTGGTAGCCTGGGGCGAGGGCGGGCTCTTTCCGCGCCCCCACCTCATCCTGAATTAGAGAGATCTAGCTGCCCCTAAGGCGTCAGCCTGGGCTCTCCCCTTTGTGCCCCTGCTCCCTGCCCCCAATCCCTGGACCCCTGGAAATGGTTCTGCAGGAGCGGGCCCTGCTGCATCCCAAAGGCTCTTCCTTGCGGGGAGCCCCCAGGCAGCTTCCCCTGCACACACACTCGGTGGAGACGGGACCTGGGGCCATGGTGTTGTAGGTCAGTGTGCCAGTCCAGCAGACAGGACTGTCCCCTGACGGGCCACGGAACATTTCAGGGCATCGGAGTGTTTGGACACATTCTAATTGAGGAAGATTGAGTTTGGTCACTAAATGATCCTTAAAGCCTCCGTCCCAACTGAGAGTCTGCCTGGAGGCTAGTAGTAGGCAAGCAGATGTCCTTGCGGGGTGTGGACGCAGCCCCATCCCAGCGGCCTCACACAAGCAGTGTGAAGCTCTGGACTGTGACAGCACCCACTGCTTGTGACAAGGTAGAAAGCCCCCAGGACGTGAGTCAGCCCGGCTGGGTTCTACTCTGGATTCTCCCCCCCCCTTTCACTATTCTTCACTCTTGGTTCTTCACCAGCTAATCTTGGGCAAATGTCTTCCATCCTCTGGGCCTCACTTTCCCCAGGAAGAATTGCCGGGATCTCTGGTGTTCTGTCTTCAGGTGATGGTGCTGTAGCCTGCCTATGGAAATGGCCACGTGGGCCAGGGCTGGGGCGTCTGCGTGGATGGAAGCAGAGCTGAGGGTGTTTTGCAGGGCACAAAAGGCAGGGCTCGCTAGCTCAGCAGCGCAGAGCCTGAGCTCAGAACTGGTTTCTCTGAGCATGAGCACCTTTCGGACTCAGTCTACTGCCACAGCATTAGCCTTGGCCCCTGGGGGGCTCAAGGGGGCACGGTGCTGGCTCTCTGCAAACGCCCCACCCTTGGTTGTGTAGACAACTCCACCTGAGCCCTGTGGACAGCAGATGCATGGCATCATCCCTACAAGAACCTGTGCGTGGAGTGAATGTGTCGTTTGTCAGTCTGTGTCACATTCCTGTGCACACATGACCATGCAGCTGCCCCTCCCTCTGTTCCAAACACCAGTGAAACAAACCCAGACGCAACAGGCTGTGAACATGAAGTCTTTATTCTGATTGTCCTCAAAGCAGGGAAGGACTGGTGCGGGGGGCAGGGCAAGCATTCAGCAGGAGCCCCACACCCACTGTCCCCATGTGGGGGCACAAGTCCAGGCAGAGGGGGATCCCAGAGGGTGCTCCTGATCTAGGCTAGGGCCGAGGACAGGGCCCGCCGGGGCAGCAGAGGGCCTCAGCGGGCCAAGGCGAAGCCAATGCGATTGTTGTGCCGATCAAACTCGGTATAGAACTTGCGGATGAAGCTGGCGCCCAGGACCCAGATGGGCCCAGTGGGCGGCGGGATGTCCAGGCCATGGAGGGCCAGTGTGCACAGATCATCATTACTGTAGGGGTCCTGGCAGGAAGGGAGACGGTTCCTGCACGCCCAGCCCATGACCATCTTCCCTCCGCCTTGCCTGACCCTGGCAGCTCTCTCCAGCAGCGTTCCCCTCTCCCTCCATCCGTCCCCCAGCCCAGCTGGGCCTCCATTGCATCGTGGCGGCCTTAACCCCTCATGGATCGCACCCCTCCTGGGCTCGGGCACCGTGCTAGACGCCAGGCAGACAACGCGTCGGGCACTGTGCTGCCTCCAGGAGCTTACAGTCTAGCTTAGCCTCTGATCCTAGACAAGCTATTTAACTTCTCCAAGCCTATTGATTATGAAAAGAGGATAAGAATACAGGAGCGTAGGATCACTGGGAGCATTTGATGAGAAAATGGAGATGAGGGACAACCACCGAGATCACAAACATGGCAGCACATTGGAATCACCTGGGGAAACTGAGGCAAAAGTGCCCCTCCTAGAGGTGCTGATTTAATAGGTATGGCATGTGGCCTGGGTACTGGGGCTTTTAAAAGCTCTTCAGGTGACACGTGCAGCCACGTTGAGCACCACTGGCCTAACGCAACCTGTGCGTTATAACTTGTCACCCTTCGAGGGCCCCTGCCCACCCTTTCTCCCTGCTGCCGCGGGCGACCCCAGCCTCACCTGTAGTACGTAGTCCGCACTGGTGAGCGTGTAGGCTCTGCCTCCCAGGTGGAAGGAGATGTCAGGGAGTGTGGGCACCTGGTGACAGTTCACGACATACTGGGGGGATAAAGAGAGCCTTTCGGAGGTGGGAAACCTCTGCGCAGACAAGGAGCCCCGTGCTGTGGGCAGCTGATAGAGAGGGTGGGGCACGGGCCCTCCCTCCGTGGGGGGCCCAGCCACACGTGTGGAGCGTGTGAGGGGAAGGCCTGAAGTGGCTTCATTTGGGACTCGATGCTGCCTGGGGGGACTTGGGGGCCTGGACCAGTCGTGCTGCCCCCATGCCCAGCCTCCCCCCTCGGCTTCTTACCTCATCCGTGCTCAGCTCCTGGGCCCCCAGCGCCTCCATGAGCAGCCGCAGGGAGCCGGTGGGACCCGAGATGTAGGATGCGCCGGTGTCCACTGCTGCCGTACAGCCCTCCTGGCAGAGCAGGGTGGCCGACCTCACAGACACCCTGGGGGAGGCCGCAGCCAGACAGACAGAGGCTGAAGGGGCACCTCTAGGCTGCGTGTCTTTCCTGAGTGAGGGCGGTGGCTGGAGGCCAGGCTGGGGGCCAGTGATGCGTTGGAGGAGGGGTGGGGCAGTGAGTGGAGGAGGGAAAGTGCTGTCCCCTCCCCCAGTCCATGGCTTAGTGACCCTCTACCGCCTCTCCCTAGGCCCCCTCACCCTCTGTTCCTCATATCTTGGTGTCCCCAGCCTGGACAGAACAGGTAGAGAGCAAATGGTGGCCAGCCATGCCTTAAGAAGCGGCTGCATTTGGAGAGGGGGTGGGATGGTAAACCTGCCCCTTCCCCACCCACCCCTCCCCTGGTGGCAGCGGCATTTGTGGAGCATGGGGAGGTTGAGGATTCCTGACCCTTTCATTTTGATCTGCCAAGAGCCAGTCTTGCTGATGCTCACGTAGTGGAAATTCCCTTGGTAGTACTGGGGGTCGCTGCCTCCCAGCACGATCTCTCCCCCCAGGAAGTGGGAATTCCTAAAGGAAAGATCAGAAGCTCTTGGAGACCCATAACCTCCAAGACCAGCAACTCAAGCAACAAGGGGACGCTGGGCAAGGGTGCAGGGTAGGGTAGAGGAAGGTGGGACAGATGGCAAGGCTCGGAGCTGTCACTATGAAGCACGTAGAACATACCGTTTCTCCGCCTTTCTTGCCGCACCCCCCCAAGCCTAACCAGAAGCGTTTCCAGAGTAGTCCACCTGCACCCAAAACACATCCCCAGAGAGGTCACAGAAAGGAACAGGTACAAGGACAGTGAGTAAATGCAAACAAGATGCAAACTGGCCCTTCACTTGCGTTTGGGTTGCTGCTGGTTGAGCAGGTGCATGGGAGGGACTCTGGGGAGGCTGCTGGGTGGGGGCTGGGGGTGGGCACGGAGACAGCAGGAAGGAGGGGCAGAGAACTTCAGCATCCCGCGGAGCCTGGGCCTGCTGACATGAGTTTGGGGCAGGTGATGTGTGATTCTGGGTCAGGTGCTGAGGGAGCACTGGAGGGTCAGGGCCATGTGAAGGGTTTCGTCTCCTAACTTGGAATTTCTGCAGAGAAAGTGAGACAGCAGAAAGGAAGCCCTCATTTCACACGAGCCTCCCCAGGATGGGTGTTATGCATTCTTTTTACCCTTCAGGCAATGGAGTCTCCTAGAGGTGAAATCACTTGCCTGAAGTCACCCAGGCCACGAGTGGACGAGTAGGGCCTGGAGCTGGGGCTCCTGGTGCCCAGCCTGAGCTGATTGCCCTCACCCTCCTCTCTTCCCCTCTGCACGGTGCCTCCCTCAGCTCAGGGGCTACCAAAGGGCTGGTTTCCAGAGTGTGCATGTGCCTGTGATGTGGTTTTCCAGAATTCAAAGCAGAGGCGTGTGTACATGCACATGTGTGTGTTGGTGTGTAGGTGTGCACACGTCATTTTGTGCAACTGTAAATTCCTTGTGTTTTTACAAATTCAGAACGTGTATGTGTGTGTCAGCACACGTTCCCTTCAGCCCCTCACCCACTAGTCAGGATCTGAGTGTTCCTTCCTTCCCATCCCAGGGTAAAGGAAGAGACAGGCCTCTCCTCAACAAAGCCAGCCTTCTTCCTGTTTGCTGAAACCTCAGCCCTTCCATAGCCTGCAGGCTCGTGTGCACCCGGTTAGCGTCTCCTCTTTCCACATTTCTAATCTCTTGCTTTCCATTGGTTTCTTCCTCCACCTACAAGCATTGCTCAAGCATCCTCTCGCATTTAAAAACACCCACCCTTCCCTTCCCTGCTTCTGGATCTCACCCCACACGCCAGCCCCCATTCTCTCCCCTGTCGAATTGCCCAGGGTAGTCTACATTTCATGACCTCCACTTCCTGACCCCCACAGCCACCTTTTAACTGCCTGCCATCTGGCCTTATCCCGGCTTCCTCTAAAACAGCTCTTCCCTGGACCGCCCCTGACTGCAGAGCCACCAATTGGTGGCCTTTTCTCCGTGCCTCCTCCCTTTCTGTCCCCAAACCAGAGACTCCTCTCCATTTTGCCTCTGAGGTTTTTCTGGACTCTAACCCTTCCCTCCATTCTCACTATCGCTGGCCTCGTGTTCTCACCCCTATGACCTCTTGTCTCCGGCTCATACCATCTTGCTGAACCCAGCAGCTTGGAGCAGGTCCCAGCCCTACTCAAGAGCTGACAACAGCTTCCTCAAGGCTGGCTGAACTGCGTATAAACTCAGCCTAGCATTGAAAATTCGTTCACGGTTTTCAGCACGGTGCTCGCTGCATGCCTGTGACACTCATCACGTTGTTGTATTTCTTGTCTTCCCTGTTAGACTGTAAGCTCTGTGAGGATGGAAGGGTAGGGACGCTGTCTTGTGCATGGTGTTCACTGCCGTGCTCCAGCGCCTACCACAGTTCGTGGCACATGGCACTTACTGAACCACTGAGTGAGCAGATAACAAATGCAGGAGCTGAGGAGTGAGGGCAGTGCTGTCTCCGTGTGGGAGGAGCCAAGGCCCTCCCAGGGAGGGTCTCCGGGTCACAGCAATGCCTTATTTCCTGTCACCGCCCCCACCTGGGAATGTTTTCTGTCTGCTCTGCCCAAGACTGTCCGTAGTCACTAGCTGCTGTGGCTACTGAGCACTTGACATGTGGCTGGTGCAACTAAGTAACTGAATTTTAAATTTTAGTTAATTTCGACTAATTTAAATTTCAGTGGTGGCGCCCATATTGGCTGGTGCAGGTCTAGATATTGACGGACAACCACCTGGTCATAATGATTCTGGCCCAGACCCTCCTTCCACTCCCCGCAGCTCTTCCACCACCACCCCCCAGTCGCCCACCTTGGCCCCTGGGGGCCCAGGCCCCACCTGCTGTAGTAGACAGAGAAGACGTCCTCTGTTAGCACCCCTTGGGACAGGATGTGGTCAAAGACAGGGGTGACCCCGCCGACGGCCTGAGCAGGGAAGCCCATGCCCAGAACCCCATCAAACTTGGCCAGCATGAAGGGTATCAGAGGCAGCTCCGTGACTTCTCCAAATGTCTGTGTCACCATGAGTCCGCCCACCTGCGGGAGGCAGGAGCAGAGGAGATCTAGCTGAGGTCTGGTCTGGGCTCCACACCGGGAGCCCCAGGGACACACCTGCTCCAGGGCACAGCAATTGGGGTGAGAGTATGTCATCAACCCTGCACATGTCTCTGTTGTGGGACCCCGAAGGAGCTGGGGTTGGTGAGGAACGGGAAGGGCAGGGGCTGAGAAGGTGGCCCTGCCACACAGCAATAGAAAAGATGCTGAGCACTCCTGTCCCCCCTCCCTAGTGGCTCAGCCCCCACCCTCATCACGGGCTAAGGATTCCTTTGGCACAGCCAGGCTTGCCCTTCCTGCTCCTTTTGACCTGAATTCATAGACACGGGGTGGGGATTTCTTCTCAGGTTCCGTGTGGCCCGCCCCGACTCTGATGGAGCAGGGGCTGAGAAACTCCAGGAATGGGGACGGGATCAGACACTGGCCACATGAAAAAAGAAAACCAGGCCCTGACCCTAATCCAAAACTCAACCTCAACTTGACCTTTACACCTATGCCTTAAGACCTTAAGACTTATGCCTAACCCTAAAACTAACGCTAATCATAATGTCAACAATGTCCTTGACTCTGATTGAGTCTGGGTTTCAGTCTAGGATGTGGTTAAGAGCCTAGTCGGAGCTGGTGACCTCAGGCAGTTCGTGACTGCAGGCTGTGGGGCTCAGGACGAGCCGACATGCAAGTCAGATGCAAAAGCCTCCGTAAGTCACCCCCTGGGAGCCAGGGGCTCAGGTTCGCCCACCACAGTTCTGCAGCTCTGCAGCTCCAGCTGAACATAGCAGAGCAGGGTGTTCCCCAACTGCCAAGGCTCCAAGGTGGGCTGGGGTGCACCTCCCCCCAAGTGTGGGCCCTTCAGGGGAAGGAGAGGCCTGGGGACCGAAGGGGGCAGGAGTCGGATGGCCTGGGGCAGCCCCACTTACAGTTACAATGTCCTGGCTTAGAAATCCTTTGACCTTCCCTGATCCGTAGTGGATGGTGAATTCCGTCCCGTTCTCCATGTAGCTGGAGGATTCCGAGGAGTCGTACAGGCTGTGAATCTCTAGCAGAGGGACATAGACTCGGGTCTGTCCAAGAGTGGCCCAGGCAAGGGGACCCGGAGGCAGGGTGCATTGTGGGTATGGCTAGTGTGGTTGGAGGACTTAGCTTAGGTGCAGGGATGAGGTGGCCCTGGGGTTGGGGCTTGGAAAATGTGTTTCACCATCAAGGACTGTGTTTCTTGGGCCCCTCTGATGTGCCCATACCTCTGAGAATTGTGTCTCAAGTGAAGCATTTTAAAGCAATTGCTAACAACACTGAGAAGATTCTAGGCACAGAGTAAGTGCTCAGAAGATGTGGTTGACTAAGACCAGGGATGGAAGAGCCCGTGTGCCAGGGATGGGTTTGAGAATTCAGTGCTGTCTCAATCTCAGAAAGACATGGAAATGGCCTTCCGGGTGGCCAGGGAGCTCCTGGAGCTCACCTTTTCACCTCGGTGACCGTATCAGGAAAACGGGAGACAACTTCCTCTCCCTCCTCTCAGGGCAGCGGCACAGGGGCAGAGAGGAAGTTGCTCACTTGATGGCAGGAGGGAGTTAGCTGGCTGCGGGGCAGGGCTGCCCAAGGGTGGGAGGGCAGGGGCTTGGGGAGAGGTGCCACACGTCCAGGGTCTCACCACAAGCAGTGTAGAGAGGGCTGCACTTGGTGGAGGGCACCCAGAGGTTGGCCGAACCCGTGTCAAAGATGACTTTGAAGGTCTGGGGTGGGGTGCCAATGCCAATCTCGCCGTAGTACTGGGTCTGTGGGGCAAGAAGAAAGAGGGGGTGGAGGGGTTCAAGGAGCCTTGCGTCTTGGGGTCTTTCCTCGCTCCACCCTTGGCTTTCGGGGTGAGATTAGGCAGATCCTACAGCCTCTCTGGCTTTCCATTTTCTTGCTGGGACTGGGGGAGGCTGGCACCCCAGCAGGGGGAGGCTCAGTGAGACACCCTTCCCGACCCTTGAGGGTCCACCGGTGCAGGAAGCAGTCAGGCCGTGCCAGGCCAGGTCGCAGAAACCCCCTCCTGAGTCACACACCCCTTCCCACCCACCAGTGGCGCCTGGCTCGAAGCCTGGGCTGAGTTCCCAAGCTCACCCTGCCTCTGACTGGCCCCTAAGTTTCTTCCTGTCCTTTGTGCCTCAGGCTTTCCAGCTGTCAAATGCGAATTTTCTAGGGTGCTCATGTGCTCCTCAGCTCCTCAAACAAGCATGGAAAGAGTGGGCCTCACAGCAAAGAAACCCCCAGGTCCGTGGGAGAAAGGAGGTAGGGCGGGGTGAGGGGCCGCGCCCGGCACTCACATCCAGGTAGTTGGTGAGGACCACGGGGGAGGAGCTGTTGCCGAAGGAGACGCTCCCCGAGAACCGGCTCCACTCGGCACTCAGCCTGGCCACGTCCACCCCTCGCTCCTTCAGGCTTTCCCGGACTGAGGGCATTTTCCTGAGGAAGATCCTGGCCCAGGGTGGAGGAAGAAAAAACAGAACAGTCCTGCACTCCCCCACAATAATGCCGGAGTCCCTGAGGGCCCCCCTTTTAGTACAACTCCCCCTAACCTCAGCCCGGCACCGGGAATCACCCTGTGCCCTGGAGCTCTGGAGAATTTACAGGAGTCACCTCTCATAAAGATCAGTTTAGGCCGGGCACGGTGGCTCACGCCTGTAATCCTAACACTCTGGGAGGCCGAGGTGGGAGGATCCCTTGAGGTCAGGAGTTCGAGACCAGCCTTAGCAAGAGTGAGACCCTGTCTCTACTAAAAATAGAAATGATCTGGACAGTTAAAAATATATAGAAAAAATTAGCCGGGCATGGTGGCACATGCCTGTAGTCCCAGCTACTCCAGAGGCTGAGGCAGGAGGATCGCTTGAGCCCAGGAGTTTGAGGTTGCTGTGAGCAAGGCTGACACCATGGCACTCTAGCCCAGGCAACAGAGCGAGACTCTGTCTCAAAAAAAAAAAAAGATCAGTTTAGATGAGTCACCTGCACTGGTATTAAATAACCCTAAACTGACCTCCTTCTGTCGCCTGATTTTGATTAGACAAAATCTCCATACAGGAGACACAAGACAACGATCATCACGGCCTTTCAGGATGGAGGCTGGGGAGTGGGGGAGGCAGTGTCACGTGCGGCCTGTAGGTGGCAGCAGATGCCCACAGCAGCCTGCGGGGGTCTCCGGGACGGGGGTGGGGCAGGGGCGTGTCCAGCCGGCGCTGACTGCACTGGGTTGGGCAGGGAGAGAGGCCAGCATCTCCAGAGTGCCTGTGCTCCTGGTCCTTGGGAAATGTGTCTTGGGCCTAAGTCCCAGTCCCTTGGCTTCTCGTCCGGATGCCTTCCCGTCCATCACCTTCGGGAGGCAGAATTAAGAAGAGACCTAGGAAACTCAGCATACTGAGCTGCTACTGAATGTGTGCCGAACGCCATACATACCCCACGCAAGCCTCGTGACAACTCTGCAAGCTAGCTGTCCTTATCCCATTCTCTACATGAGCACATAAGGGCTCACAGGCATGAAGACGACTCAGAAATGATGGAGCAGGTTCTCAGAGCGTGTGTCTGGCCCTGTTTCCCACATAGGGCCCCCTGGATCCCAACATAAAGGCTGTTTGCCAAAGCCAGGAGGGAGATGTCTCTAGCTGTTGGCCAGTGGGTCACAGGATGGAAGCCCAGATTAACTTTGCAATGGACTTTCCCACACAGGAAGATTCCCTCTGCGTCTCAGCTGCTAGTCCTCCCGCAGCATCCTCCCCTTCTCCAGTCTTAATGAATCGCTGTTCCCGCAGGGCCCGGCGCCTGATGGACGTCAGCGCTTTTTCCTCCCTGCCGTGGGCTGCCTGAATCCTCTCCTCTAACACCGCGGTCCCCACCCCTGGGCTGAGGCCCATTACCAGTCTGTGCCTGTTAGGAAACGGGCCGCACATCACCGTCTGAGCTCCGCACCGCGCCCCACCACCCACGACATCCCACCCCCCATCCCCGGTCCATGGAAAAATGTCTTCCATAAAACCAGTCCCTGGTGCCAGAAACGTTGGGCACCACTGCTTTAACACTTGTAGAAATGCCCCCTGTGCTACCCATAGCGCCCCGTGGGTTCTGTGTGTGCCCACATCGAGCTCAGGCGGTCTACGCATCCTCTCATTGAATCTTCAGAGCAGCTCTGTCAAGTGAGTACTGTTGTTATCCCTGTTTTTAAAATGGTAAACTGAGACTTGGAGAGGTTAACTTACTTGCCCACAGTTCCAGAGCTAGTTTGTTATGCTAGTGAAGCAAGATTTAAACCAAGACAATCCAACTCTGTAAGCCTTGCATTCAATCATCACTGTATCGCGCTGCCTCCTGGTAAGTTAACTGCACGCGCACTCTTCTGAATAATTAGGGTGTGAGCTTGTCTTAATCGTCTCGGAGCTCCCCGCAGAGCTCTGGGCAGGCCTGACTAGTGCCACTTATTGACTGGCGGTGTGACATTGGGCAAGACACTTCTCGTACCTCCCTGCCCAGCTGGTTGTGAGGACTGGATGACACCACATATCCCCTGCGCCCCTGCCCCTGCCCCTGCCCCAGTTAGTTACCGTCTGAAGGTGTTGGTGTCTGTGGGGAGACCGAGGGTGCAGGAGCCCCAGAGCACCAGCAGGAGTCCCCAGCGAGGCATTCTGCTGCGTGGGTCCATGCTTCCCTCCGTCTGGGGCTCTCTCTGGGATCCACAGAAGCCTGGTGGCTCCCCGAGCCCTTCTCCTTTTATACACTCCATAGTGGGATGCTTGCAATTCTGCTCTGCCCTGATTTATTACCCTGGGGCAGATGGCGGGGCAGCCAGCAATAAATCCCACTCGTGGGACCGAGCTAGGTGGGTGAAGGGTAGCCAGGTTTCCGGACGTGGAGCAGAGGGGTGGAGGAAGGAGAGCTGTGGGAAAACAACCCCGCACCCAGTGACGCCAGCAGCCGTCTGTCTGGCCTGGCCCTGCGACCCCCTGGGGCAGGCAGGGGCTGAGAAACAGCACTGCTTAGGGACAGGGTCAGGGCCAGGACAGGCGTCGAACCTGGGTTTCCAACCCCCACCCCAGACCCCAGCCCCTGTGCCCTTGGAGCTGCCTCCTCTGTGTTAACCTTGGCTTTGCCCCAACCGGCTTCCCCGGGCTACATCCCACTTTTCCCATCTGGAACATGGGTGAATCTTCCTGGCTTGTTCCTTGGCAGGAGAAGCAGCACCTGGTCTAATCCTCTGGAAGCAGGGAAATGGGGGCAGGGAGCTGCCCATCCTCAGCGGATCTAGTAACGGTGGGAGGGAAGGGCGGTCCCTGGGGTCTGGGGAGGCTTCTGCGGAAGAGGTAGGGCAGCTGCTCTTCCAGCTGTCTTCCTCTTTCTGCTCTGCCCTACCTGGCTCGTGGGCCCCACATCTCTGCCTTTCACGCTTTCCCTGCAGCTTTACAAGCAGCCTGGGGCAGCTCCCCAAACATACTCCTGGCCCCTAAATCCCAGGGGGGGTGCTATCTACTCAGTCTAGGACACCCTACCCTCACTTCTCCCTGATTATTTTTCAGGGTCCACCTCAAATATCACCACCACCTCCACGGAGCCGGCCCTGACTCAACCTAGAATTGACTGCTCTCTGCTGTGGGCTCCCACAGCACAGCTACAAGCCCTTCTCGGAGAGCACTGGCCCCAGCTGCCCCCACCGTGGTCCTTGATAGCTACTGGATGAGTGAACTAGTGAACTGCAATGGGGAACGCTAAGAGCCCTGGGCTGGCTGTCAGGATTCTAGTCTTCATGTCACCACGAACTTACTGGGTGACGCTGGACCCCTCTCTTCCCCTCTTTGGCTTCCAGTTTCCAAATCTGTACAGTGAAGCAGGTGGCTGGGTGGCCCCTAAGGTGGCTGCTGTCTGCACCAGCCGAGGTAGTAAAGACAGTGAGAGGAGCTCATCTCTGTGGCTAGAGCTTGGCTAATTAATGTGTTTCCACCTCAGAGATGATAAGGTCCTCCCCAAGTGACGCGCTCTAGTGCTGAATCTTCAGGCACTGTGTCTGGAAGTGAGAGAATTATTTGAGGACAGGGGAAAACTTTTCAGATCCCCTCATGGTGGGGGTGCCTCTTCAGGTCAAATTAACATTTGTTAAGCATCCACATCGGCCTCAGGTGCTCTTTCAATCCTCTTTCATCCGTTAGCTAATATTCACTGAGCCTTTATCATATGTCAGGTGCTCTGTTAGAGGCTGAAGTTACAACAGTGACAAATACACAATTTCTGCTCTTGTTTGTGGTGCCCACAGTCTTGTGGCAGAGAGAGATTGTTATCATTGCACATAAATGTAAAAGAGTGCTGGTGACAAGTGCCAGTCAGAGAACTCCAGGAAGGTTTCCCCAAGGAAGTTACACTTGCCTTGTGATCTGAAGGCTGCATAGGCTATGCACAGCTGGAGAGAGAAAGAAATAGAGTCCCAGTGGGAACGGCACGTGCAAAGGCCCTGTGGAAAGCAGGAGCGTGGTGAGAATGAGAGCCTGAAGGGAAGCCAGCATGTCTAGGACAGAGAGACAAAAGGGACTTGGGTGAGAGAAGCGGCTGGGAGGCAGGGGGTGGTGAGAGCCAACACTTACTGAGAGCTTACCGTGTGCCAGGCACCACTCTAAGTGTTTAATGCATTTAATTCTCACAATAACCGTATGAGGCAGTACCATTATAACCCTTTTTTAGAGATGACGCCACTGAGATACAAGAGGATTCAGAAGGTAACTTGCCCTAGGTCACGCTGGCAGTAAGTGGCAGAGTCAGACTGTAAGTGTAGGTGGCATGACCCAAACCCATTACCTAGCTGAGTGTCAAACCATAGAAGTTATTAAAGTTAAGAAGTTCCCTGTTTACCCTGAGAGCCACGGGAAGCTGCTGACGGGTTAAGCAGGGAATGATGTAATTAGATGTGTTTTGCAAAGACATTCTGGCTGCAATGTGGACTAGCAAGGGCTTGGGATGGGTCTGAATAGTGTGGCGTATCTCAGTTAGGGGGTCATGGCGCTAGAACTAGCTTGGACTGGGTAAGTGGGTGTGGGGAAGACAGAGCAGATTGGATGGACTTGAGAGAGATTTAGGAAGTAAAATCTGCAGGACTTGGTGAGAGATTGGACGTAGAGATTGAGGGAGGGAGTGTTTTTGGAGGCACTCAGGACACACAGAGTGCAGTGGGAGGGAACCAGGATTCCAGAAGGGGAAGAAGGTTGGGAAGACCATGAGTTGGAGGACCCATTGAGTATGCGCCTCCTTTGAGACATCCCAGGGCTGATAGGAAACGGCAGGTGCATATATAGACCTGGATGAAAGATCCATGTGTTATTTGCAATCGGTAGTTAATGCCACAGGTATGAATGGAATTAGCCATGGAGAAGGTAAACAGCAGGAAGGCCCAGGACTCCAAGCCTAATGGATCAGCGCAGGAGGAAGAGGAGACCACAAAGGAGTGGCCCGAGTGGCAGGAGAGAAGCAGCAGGTATCCCTGAAGCTGCAGGGGGTGAGCGGTAGAGGAGAGATGGTGAGCGATGGGGGGTGCTGTTGCCGGGTCGGGTGAGACTCGGGGTGAAATGTAGACATGCAGCCCACCAGTGCTGTTAGCGGGAGCTGTTTGGGTGATTCCGGGGGTGGGAATCCGCGCAGGGATGTGTTGAAGAACGTTGGGAAGTGCTATGGTGCCATGGTGTGAACATTTGTGTCCTCCCCAAATTCGTATGTTGAAATCCCAGCCCCCAGTGTGTTGGAATCAGGACATCGAGCCTACTGGGAGGTGATTGAGTTATGAAGGCAGAGTCCTTGTGAATGGGGTCATAAAAGGGGCCCAAGGGAGCGCTCTTGTCCTTCCACCGTGCGAGGGCATGGCGAGAGGGCACCGTGTATGAACCAGACACAGGGTCTGCTGCCACCTTGATCTTGGACTTCTCAGCCTCCAGAACTGTGGGAGACAAATTTCTGTTGTTTATAAGCTACCCAGTTTATGGTATTTTTTATAGCAGCCTAAATAGATTAAGAGAGAAAGTAAGGAGACAGAAACAATAAAATACAGGCAGCTATTTTGAGAAGTTGGGCTATAAAGAAGGAGGCATAGGGAGAACGAGGACCAAGAGAAGGGTTTTCTCTGTCTTCCTTCCTCCCTGTTCCCTCTCTGCTCTGTCTCCTCCTCCTCCTCCTCCTTCTTCTTATTCTTCTCCCCTGCCCCCTTTTAATGATGGGATGGAATTGCATATATTTGAAGACATAGAAAGGACCCAGTTGAGAGGAATTGCTCATCAGCACAGGAAGATTCCCGAGAGGGTGGCAGCACACAGCGTGGGACAAGACTTCATAGGAAGCCAGTGTGCCCGGCTCTCAGTCCCCTACTGCCAGCACACAGTCAGCTGTTCAGGTACAGCTGCAGAGAGTGTGTGGCTGGCTCCATGCAGAGCTGGGTGATCAGAAATGAGGGACAAAGGAATTTAGCGTCTCAGCAAAAATGTTATTGAATGATAAGCTGTGTCATATAAGGTGGATATAGGGGCAAAGTCAAGGCAGGACAGGATGGCTGAGTGGGAGAAAGCAGAGGACCACAGCGGGAACAGGAGCAAGCGGGGCTGGTGGGAACAGCTGGACCACAAAGCTGGACCGTCAGGAGCTGGTTGAGAGCAGGACACTTGTGACAGTCAGGAGGCCAGAGGCGAGGCAAGGAAACCAACTTCTAAGAGGGTGGCAGAGTCCAGAAGGAACGGTCTCTCCTTTGCGTCTTGTGGTCTCTGCTCCAGCACAGAAGCTGGGAGGGGCGGCTGGAAAGGGGATCCCGAGCTAGAAAGGGGCAGCACAGCCGAGCAGGACTGGAAGGAGCAGGGTCCCGAGACCACGTCCTGAGGGTCCATCAAAGACCCTGGAGAGGCTTGGCTGGCAGAGGGAGCCCAGGGCATCGCGAGGCCCTTGTGGGACCGTCCACAGGAAGCAGAGCCAGACCTATTCTGTGAGGCCCACGGGGCAGAGCTGCGGCCCGAGCATGGCAGGGAGGAAGGGTCTGGCTCTGGTTCCATTCTAAGGAGGAACTGTCCGGCGGCCCACCCTGCCCAGCCACAGGGTGAAGACTGCCCGGGAGGTGGCAAACTCCTTGCCCTGGGGCAGTCCCGCTGAGGCCGGGTGCTCAGAGGGCCAAGCTGACCTGGGACTCCTCCAGCTCTGGCATTTCTAGTGGTCTGACCTGCTACTCTCACCTTTCCGCTGTGAGGGTGGGAATGATCCAGAAGGCGCGGCAGAACCTCCAGGGGGGCCCGTCCTCCCCTCTGACCTGGGCCTGCCGGTGTCCTGGGCTGGGGCTGGAGGGCAGAGGCTGTGGGGACCCTTATCAGGTCATCTCCCGAGCCCCGTCAGCACAGGGGTCCGGCTGTTCTCATGAGGCTGCCCGGGATGCCACGCGTAGCCCCGGCTGCGTCACCTCGGGTCCGGGGAGGTGAAGCGGGTGGGACAGAGGGTTCTGTTGCCCCTGCCCTTTCCCAGTGGGGCAGAGCCGGGACGTGAGAACCAGCCAGGAAGCATAAATCCAGCCAGAGCTCAGCTCTCATCTTTCCCGAGATCCCACGCTGGGTGTGTGGCCTGGGGGGATCTCAGGAGACAAGTGGTGCTTAGGGTTTCTCTAAAAACAGCTCCTAATCCCACTCTGCGTGACAATGACCCCAAGGAGATTCAGGCATTGAGCCTGAGGCTGGGGTGGCCAGGGGAGTCAGGGGGCGGGGGAAGAAGGCTGGTAGCATGAGGTAGCATGGTTTGTGCAGCTCTGAAACCGGCAGGGATGTATTCCCCGGCATCAGTTTAGTGGAAAACTGTTGCCCTGCACAGGGGAAGGTGGGGAAGAGGGAGAAACTGGACTCAGTGAAGCCCGGCGTTGGGGAGCTCACCGTGTCTGGGCCAGCCCGCTGCTGTCCAAAGAAAGCAGATGGGGGGGCAGGCGATGAGATCCAGGTGGCCGCGTCTTTCTCCCGCCTGTCCCCCTTCCCGCTCCCTGCTCTCTCCCTGCTCTCTCCCTGTCCCTGGAGGGGAGAGAGCTGTCTCTGGAGGAATTTTTCCATCAGATGGGGAACGGAGCTCGGCAGAGATGAGCAGCTGGGGCCTTGAGAGGGAAAGGAAGACCCAGACTGGAGTTTCGTAACTGCGCAGGGCTGCCTTGTGTGGGTGGCCCCTCCAAGGATGATTACTCAAGAGCTCTGGGCGAGGGGCGGGCACTGGGGTGGGGAGAAATGAGCATCTTTAGCTGTTTGTTCTGGGGACCTTAAAGGAACGGGAATTCAGCCCCAGGGTTGGGGTGATCCTAACCCGAGGCCTGTTCGAGTGGTGACCCAGGAAAATCGAAGGCAGTTTGCATAGGTCTTGGGAGCCACAGGGGCCTGAGGGAGGAGAGGATTGGCAAGGGGGCCGGTGGCTTGGCGGGACAGCTTGGTCCAAGGGTGTTTCTGAACTGAGATGCACCCAGTGTGGTGGGAACAGACACCATACCTTGAGGCATGAAAGCTAGAAACATAGAAAACTGTTTTTCTCCAGTGGCATCCGAGGTCTGTTTTGTTATCAAAAAAGCTCCAGCTAGGAGGTCCCTTTTCCAGGGGTGGGCGTGGCAGCGCAGCAGCTCAGCCGGTTGGGGTAGGGGATGCCTGACGGAAGGGTGGTGGTCCTGATGGGAGGGTGCTAGGGGTTTGTGTGCTGAGTGTCACCAGCAGAAGCATAGCTGGGGTGGGGGTGGCTGTTAGGGAACGGGGTTGTACTATTAAAGAAACATTATCCAATGCCACTTGTTAAAGCACAGTCAGGAAGACTTTATTCAGGACCCTTGCAATAGAAAAAGGGACAGCAACAGGGTCTTGCCGTGGGGTGTCTAAGGAGCTGCTATCAGTGGGGAGTGACAGCCAGAGGCACATGGGACAGGTTGCTCATCAACTCCCAGCCTCATTCCAGAAAGACCTCCACTCCCCAAACAGTTCCAATACAGAGGAGTCCCTTATTGGACCAGGTACAGACGTTTGCCCCACAGACGGCCCAGGCAAATGAAAAGCTAAGAAGAGAAATGGCAGCCACACCGCCTGGTTATTTCAATATTGCAAACATTGACAGGACTCTCGGAAAAGTTACGCAAACGGATGTGGCCTTGTTTGAGATGAGCCAGTTGGATTAAAAAGAGGAGGACAACTCAGAAGAGAGTACAGAATCCAAGGATGACAGTGACAGCATCCCTTGTGAAGTCAACAGAGACATCATTAACCTTCTCAATTCTGAAGATAGAAAAGGCAACATTGAAGTTTTGGACAGTCCGGCAAGTAAGAAAAAGAACTAGTGAAATAAATGATCTGAAAAGAAACAAACAAAAAAGTCAAAACTCAGGATTTGTATTAATCTTAATTAAATTATTACTCACTGCACATCATGATTGCATTTCCTTTCTTAATATTTTTGCTTTTCATTAAATTCTTCATTGCCCCCTTCCGTTTTTTGTTTTTCTATAATGTTATAGATTCTGCCCAGATGCTCCACACCCCCTTCCCACCTGGTCTGACACCCAGGTCGTGGGCCAGTGGGATTTTCTCCTGGGAACTTGGCTCTGTGGCCTGGGGACAGCTCTGCTGCGTCCCTGTGTGCAGGCACCTGGGCTTTCTTCTTTCTCAGTTTACACCTTTGTTTAGGCTCAGTGTGTGCTCCCAAAGCTTGCACAAGAGGTAAGTATAATAGTTCCAGTCCTGGAATGTCTAAAAATGTCCCCATTTGACACTTATTCTTGATAGTTTCATTGTGAAAAGAATGCTAGGTTGAAATGTCTTTTCTTTCAGAAATTGGAAGTTGTTTTCCCAATATCTTCTGATTTGAATGAATCTGATGCAATTCTGACTCTGGATTCTTCCACAGTTTTATCGCTGGGGCCTTTCACTGTCCTTTCCTTATGCCCCGCCTGACTCTTGTTCCATTCCTGAGCTGGGCACTCAGGGAGCCCCTTCAGTTTGGAAACTCGTGTTCTTCCATTCTGGCAAATTGTCCTGCATTAATTGTTTGGTCATTTCTTCCTTTCCATTTTCTCTTTTCTCTCTTCTTGGAACTCATATTAGTAGGATGTTGCACTTTCCTATGGTTTTCTGAGTTTCTTATATTTTAATCTCTTGATTCCTTTTCTTTCTACCTTCTAGGAGATTTCCTTAACTTTATGGTCCAATTCTTTTAATTCTTTTTTTTTTCTTTTTTTTATTTTAAATAACTGTCTTTTTCTTTCTTTTTTTTTTTTTTTGAGACAGAGTCTCGCTTTGTTGCCCGGGCTAGAGTGAGTGCCGTGGCGTCAGCCTAGCTCACAGCAACCTCAAACTCCTGGGCTTAAGCCATCCTACTGCCTCAGCCTCCCGAGTAGCTGGGACTACAGGCATGCGCCACCATGCCCAGCTAATTTTTTCTGTATATATTTTTAGTTGGCCAGATCATTTCTTTCTATTTTTAATAGAGACGGGTCTCGCTCTTGCTCAGGCTGGTCTCGAACTCCTGAGCTCAAACAATCCGCCTGCCTCGGCCTCCCAAGTGCTAGGATTACAACTTTTAATTCTTTTTAAAAATTTTGCTCTTACATTTTTAAATTCCAAACGCCCTTTCTGATTCTCTGATTACTTCTGTTTTTATTGCATCCACTACTTGTCTTATGAATGCAAAATTTTCTGTTATACCTTTAAGGATATTACTTACAGACTAATTTTTTAAAAATATTATCTCTGAGATTAAGAGGTTCTGGAGAGGCTGAGTGTGGTGGCTCACATCTGTAATCCCAGTACTCTGGGAGGCGGAGGCAGAAAGATTGCTTAAGGCCAGGTTAGAGGGACCCACACCACACACAAGGTCACACAAGCACATGCATGTGAACATGCATGTGGTTTCTCATGTTTACCCCTCTCACAGATACCCTCACACACAGGCCTGCCTCCTACACCAGAGAACACGTCTCAGTCCCCTGAACCTTCCAGTACACACGTACGCTGAACACACACACGTGCCCCTCCCCTCTGCCCACACTTAAGGCTCTGAGGAAGGGTAAATGGAGTCACAGGCCATTTTGTAACAATTAGGCTGGCTAAGAGCCAGGGACTCACCAGCCTTTTCCTACCCACAGACTTCATCAGAGCAAGGACTGGTTCCAGGGCTCCCTTCACAGAATAGGTACTGAGTTTACGATTCCTCTCCTAGGGGTACAGAGACACACCCCAGGGTGTTTGGGAATAAAATGCCCTTCCAAACAACAACATCACACGCTGTCATGACGTGCTATGACATGAGCTCACAGCGATATTGATAATTACAGAGCCTGGAGGGCGCTTTCAAGGGTAGAGAAGGGGGGGGCAGGTTGTCACGTTCCCATGGCAGCCTAACTCATTGCCATAGCAACACAGCTCTGCCTCGGTCCTATGGAGTCCTGGTTCTGTAATGGGTGGAACACCCTGACGCTTCACAGTATGGGGGGAGGTCCCACTATCCCTCTGGAAAAGAACATTTTCTCCCTAGACCAAGCAGGAGAGGGGTACCCCGAGGCTGTCAAATACGGCTGGGTTTTCTGCTGGGTGGGAAAGCGGATTTCCTGGGGTTTCCCTACTGACAAACTCCATACCTTCCACTGTGTCTCTTCTTTCAGCTGTTGGACCCCCAAGAATGTCCCTGTGGGGTGGACTGTCCTTTCTTGGTGTGACTCAGATGGAAGGGAACCCTGCCATCTCAGAGAGGCACGACAGTGCAGAGGGGAGACAGACCCCAGTGTCAGGAGAGCGTCAGCTTGCCACGTGCTTGGCTGTGTGCCTTGAGTGACTTATTTATCTTTCTGAACTTCAGAGTTCTACCTGTAAAGCCGGGGATGATACACGTCCACCTCCCCAGGTGGTTACAAGGATGAAGAGAAGTGACACACGTAAAGTGCCATCCTGGGCCTCCCTGGGGGAAGGTGAATGGCCTAGTCCACTGTTGATGCCCCGGCAGAGGTCTGCCTGTGGTTCGGTGGACAGGGCAGTGGTTGGCATCATCTTGCAGATCCAACTGTCCACCTGGCTGATAATGTCCCTCGGAAAGAGGAAGGTACCTAATTGTCCGCCACCACCCGCCCCACCCAGTGCTACTGTGGGGTAGCCCATGCCCCTCGGCAAAATGTTACCCATCCTCAGAGAGGTGAGTTTAGGAATTCAGAGGATGGCTTCAGAAATTTTTATAGAAGTTTGCTATTGCTGAAACATCCAAGCAGCATCCAATTTGGGCTTCTCCTTAGTTGGTGTTTTCTTTTGTTTTTTGAGACAGAGTCTCATTCTATCGCCCGGGCTAGAGTGCCCTGGCGTCAGCCTAGCTCACAGCAACCTCAAACTCCTGGGCTCAAGTGATCCTCCTGCCTCAGCCTCCTGAGTAGCTGGGACTACAGACACATGCCACCACCTCCTTTTCTATTTTTAGTCGCCTGGTTAATTTTTTCTATTTTTAGTGGAGACGGAGGTGGGGGGTGTGGGGGGCCGGGGGTGTGGGGGGGGGGCTCTCACTCTTCCTCAGGCTGGTCTCGAACTCCTGACTTCCAGTGACCCTCCTGTCTCCGCCTCCCAGAGTGCCAGCATTACAGGTGTGAGCCACTGCAACTGGCCCTCTTTAGTTTTTAAAAATTTCAGATCTTCAGTGATCCATTTTAATTGTATTTTTTTAAAGTATTGATCTGCAATAGATTGGGGAACAACCTGTTCCTTCATCACATCTAATTTAAGAAGCACTGACCTTGGTGACACCAGACGCATCTTACAACCGGCTAGCTCTCCAACCGAGCAGAGGAGGGGACCATCTATCTCCTCAGCGCTGCTTGCACAAAGTAGCACAAACCACACCGCGGTGCGCTGGCAGCATTTCTTTATTGCCTCAGGCCAGACGCTCCAGAGCCCCCTCCGCGTGCCCCGTACCCCCGCCCCAGTCTCGCGCGCTCGGACCCGTCGTCCCGGGTTTGAGGTTCATTGCTGCCACCTGCGCCCTCAGCCCGCCCAGCGCCCGGGCTGCGGCTCCCCGGGGCGGTCTGGCGCTTGCCGTAGCGCAGGCCGAAGGAGTTCCAGTTGTAGGCGGACAGGTCCTTCTCCCGCTGCACCAGCACCGCGCCCCGGGGGGCGGGGATCAGGCGGCTGCGGGGGGCGCACGGGCCGGGCCGCTGGGGCCCCGCGGAGCTCTCCGGGGGCGGGCACAGCGGGGCCCCGCGGGGGCTCAGCGCGGCGGCCGCGGGCCTCCTCTCCGCGCACCGCGCGCTCTGCTCCCAGGGGGCCGGGAGGTCCTGGGGTCGGAGCTGCTGGCCTAGGACAGAGAGCACAGGGAGATGAGACGGGGCCAGGAAAGGCGGCTTCGGAACACCCACCTACATCCCCGAGCTACGCTTCCCTTTCTTTCCCTGACCTCTAGGAAGCTCAGCGCTCCATGCAGAACCACCATGGTCTCAGCTTGTGTGGTTAGGCCATTTGCGCTTCCCTCTAGCTTTGATTTCGAATGTTTGCCAGGATTATCTTAAGTAACTTTTACATTAAATTACTTCCTTTTAGGAAACATACAGGCTAGAGCTTGGGAATGAGGAAGACCATGGTGCTTGCTGGACGCTGGGCTCTGGCCCCCAGGCTCCCGCTGGACTGGGAGCTCCCTGGAGTGGGTGGGGGCCAGGCTCCTTCATCTCCGAATCTTTCAGAGTGCTCGAAAGGGTGGCTTGCGCATAGTGGGGCCTCAGTAAATGCTCATGAAATATATAAAAACTAATGAAAAACGTGTAGTAACAGAAAATCAAAAAAGCCAAATTCATTCTACTCCCACCCACCTATGATCCAACCCTGGTCTCTGATAACAATAATTGTGACCCCCTAATAAGCTACAGAAAGACTCAATGAATAACAAATTACTCAGCTGAGCATAGGAAAAAAGAAAGAATGGAAATTATCTAGGTCGCCTTAACCGGCTCCCCTTCCCCACTCCAGGTATAATTTCTCTCCTTTACAGCAGGGGTTAACAAGGCTAATTTGGAAGGCACTTCACATACAAGGCTCAGTAAGTTCACTCTACTTTGGGGAGTAAAATAGGTCAACAGTTGAGTAGACAATGACCCTCGCCAGTTGTAGCAAGAGATTAGTGGCAATGAGGCCTGGTGTGTGAGTGGGTGTGCGTGGGTGTGTGTTGGGGACTGGAGCTGGGTTTGAGCCCTGCTCCTCAACACCTTGGCATGCTTTGGAGAAGAGGAGTGTGGACAGAGTCCGGAGGGAAAGACAATCTCCCTAGAAGGCTCCTCCCACCTTGCCCAGGGTCTGGTTGGGATGGGAGGGGGGATGGCTTCCTTCCCAGTTACACCCACTAAACTAGCAGAAGGATAGCTGCTCAGGCGACTGTTTGTGGCCTTACCTAAAACCTTTTGCCAGAAAGAGCCAACAGTTCAGTGTCCCTGGGCAGTGGTGAGGTTATTCTCTGGAGCATCCTCCCTCACCCAGAAAAACACCTGATCCCAGCAAAGAAGACACTCTCGGCAAAGGACCCCTGGGACTGGGCTGTCTGTGCTCTCGGCTGTCTTATGGGATGTACGATGGTATCAGATGTGTAGAGAGGATGCCCTGAGCGCCACAGCTAGAGGAGCTGAGCTGCAGAGAGGCTGAGCTACGTTTGCCCAGAAAGCTGACACCATGAAGTGTTCAAACCCACAGCCCCTGACATGGGGACTCGCACTGTTCTAGCTCGTGCCACCCAGCAGACATGCTCTTGGGGCGTTCTCACTCCTGCTGGGTTTCTGCGGTGTTTGAGTGACTCCGGGGGAGTCTTTCCACCTGTTTGGGCCTCAGATTCTCCAGCTCATCAGTTCCCCAGTGAACTCCTAAGGTTGACAGACCCTTTTGCTTAGGTTCTTTTTTTTTTTCAAATTCCCCATAAAGGATCTGAGGTCACTGGTAAAAGAAAGTTGCGTGTTAAGTTCCTTGCCAACACCTGCACAGAGAGGAATTTGGCACAGGGCAGAGAACACAGTGAGAGAAAACCACGAAGCAGCTCGGTGGCTAACAAGCATTTAAATCTAGGCGAGCAGACGGACGCCCACCACAGAGGCAAGCATCGCTGGCTTGCAGGGTTAATGGGAGCCTCAATGAGTTGCATGTGTGCCGGTCTCAGGTGTCCCCCAAATGCAGTGATGAACTCACATCAGTACTCTCACTGTAATCGGGAAAATATGGTAAATCTCGTTCTGTGACAACTCGCTTGCTCCCTCCCACCCCTCTTCACAGACAGCGCGTACCTGTGGGTCTAGGATTCTCCACAGGTGCCACCTTTTCCAATGGATCCCCCGAGGAGGTGGCACAGAGGAAAAGCAGTAGCTGCCAAGAAACCAAGCAGTTCATCCTGGTGAGGAGACAGGTCCTAGAAGTGTCCTGAGGCCGAGACAGAGAGAGGGAACGAAGACTAGGTCAGGCACAGGATCTGGGCTGGGTGCTGGGGCCAGAGCCCAGTGTGAAAGTGTGAGAGAGAGGAGGCAGCCCCCACCCCTGGAGGCCCCCAATGGAGAGATGAATCTAAACAAATACATCAGGGAAATGGGATGGAGACCACTTGCACCATGTAGTCAAAGCTGAATTCACGCTAGGTGAGGATCATCCAGGAGGGCTTCCTGGAGGAGGTGAGGCCAGTAAGGTTAGGAAGGAAAGATCCAATTTGGTGAAAGGGGCAGGATCACTCGGGTTGGCAAATGGCCAGGATTTTGAATCTCAGGATTGCTTGGGAGGAATGTTGGAGAAAGGCAGGGTTGCGATGCAGCGATGCAGCGTGTGGGAGTGACTCGGGAGGGGGGAAGTGGGGCAAGGACTTCAGGCGCTACATGGAGGACTGAGGTGCCTGGGAGCAGGCACTTCTTCCCTCCGTGCTGGGTTCTGCACACATCCGCGACTTTCTGTGTCCCACGCTTCCCAGGAGAACGTGCCTTCTTCAATCTGGCCCTGTCCCTTCCTGCCGTAATAGAAACGTAATTCTTTTCCTGTTCTAAGAAAAAAGGCAGAAAGAGGCAATTATCTTGCTCTCTCTCATAGCCCCTCACAGCCTTAAATACCGTCATTAAATTGCCTTATTGCCTATAATTCAGGGAAGAGAAAAATCTTTCCCCGATTTATCAGGTCAATTGTCTTCGCAGTCTATTCTCTGTGGCTCCGAGAAGCCGAGGATTGAATTGGCCTCATCATTTCGGCTGTTGCCAGGGGGGCTGCATGCCCTGACCCTCACACAGCCCCTTTCCCTTCCCCCCATGCTCCCCGCCCCCACCCCCCTACCTATTCCGGCTCCCACGTGCAATTTCTCTTTGCAAAAGTCATCAGGCACTTAGAGATAGCCCAGCAAACACGATTAACACATTGACTGCCATGCGAGTTGTATTTAACTCAGGCTAGTTTTGACCCCGGGGACTCGTGAAGCAAAACCCTGCAATTGTTTCATGCAAATCTTACTTGTTGATGTTCTTATTGTTACAATTAATGTTGACAATTTAATTCTAAAAACGTGGATTGTGTTGCATATAACTCATCCACAGAAAACAATTAAAAATAACAGAAAGGATCAGTTTGTTTTAATAAAACACCATGTCTCCAGGGAAAGAAATTTTTTTTCTAGTATGTCAGTCTGTGTGTTAAAGACAGACTTCTGGGGAGGCAGGGGCACTGCAGGCTGAACCAAAGGTTGTCCTGGCCCAGCGCACAGCCTGCAGCCTCTCTCCATGGGCAAGGGGCAGGTGGGAGTGGCATTGTGCCCACAGGCTCCTAATGGCTGCTCAGGCCCTTGCATCCCTCTGCTCTTGCCCCCTCCCCCCTCCCCACTTTACTCCCCTCCCCCCACACCCCAGGACTCAGGCAGGAAGTAAAGAGTAGGAATCCTGAAACGGCTCAGAGTACTCTACTCTGGCTCCAGCTCTGCCCTTGTTCCCTGTGAGACGTGAGCAAGTCACCCCACCCGACACCCCCACTCCGTCTCCAGGCCTCACGGGGCCGTCTGTGAAATAAGAGGACTGGATCAGATTGGCTCCCAGCTGCCTGCTCAGACGGTTACTTGTCCTTGCAGACGTTGATTCTGTGACCGCAGCTGTCTGCACCTGCCATAAGGCCCAGGGCCAAGGCATGGAATAGAGAGAACAGAGGGTGGGATCGATCCATTAAAGAGAACAGCGTGTCAGCATTTCAGACCGAAGATGCACGGGGTCCAGGTTGGTTTGGAAATCATTGCTTGAGCACCGACTAGGTGCTGGGGCTGTGCTGGGTGCTAGGGGTGCACAGGTGCACTAAGACACAGGTTGCTGCCCCCCGAGATCTCAAGTTTAGTACAAGAAATTGACCTATAAACAGATCATTTCAAAGTAACACCATAAATGACACACTGGATGCACGTGAGTACTCGGGGCTCTGGGAGCCTGGGGGAGCCCGACCTGGAGGGTCAAGGCAGGTTTCCCGCAGAGGGTGGTGCCTGGCCTGTTTCTGAGCGTGAGTTGACCAGATGAAGAAAGGTTCACAGAAGGCGTGCGCAGCAGCAGGGGCTGCACGGGCTTGGTGCCGGGTGCTGGGGCAGTGGGCAGGGGCTGGGTGTGGAGGGAACTTCAGGCCCTCCAGCCAGAAGAGGGTGGAGCCCACGCAGGGCTTCATCCTGGAGCGGGCTGAGCCAGACAGGGGTGTGCGCAGATGTGCATTTCAGGTGGAGCATCCTGGATGCCCTTGCAGAAGCAGGCTGGGGAGCATGGGGGCCGGGGAGCAGGCAGGGTGTGGGCAGGGAGGGCAGCTGCTCCTTCCTGCGCCGCCTCCCCTGCGGGGCCTCCTCCCCATGGTGGATGGCACTTGCCATGTGTGCCATGGGGGACTCTGCCTGTCTCCAGCACACACACACTGCACAGGCACACGTACACACACCACACACACACACTTCCACTTATACCACACACATAAACACACACAACACATACCACATACACACACATACACCACACACATGCCACATACATAAACACATACAACATACACCATGTATACAGACATGTACACACATAGACCACACACACCCCTCTGCATATGAGACACATACACATACACATACAACACACATCACACACATATACATACATATACATACATATAAAACCCCCAATAGCACACACCACATATATATGTATACATATATACACATGCACACACACCACATACCCCCCATATACACACCACACACACACACAGATTCCCTCAATTCTTAGTGCACTGCCCAGCCCCCGAGAAGAACTGTCAGCATCCAGGGGCCATGAGCGGCTGCCCTGCTGTGGATGATTTTTGTGGTTCCCCCCACTCTGGGGGGGGTTGTATCTGGTGAATGACACAGTCCAGGCATGACTGGAAAGCTTCTGAAGTGGGGTGGCCCCTGGTTCTTAGGGCGGCACTTAGTGCAGGCTATATAGGTAGGTGCCTTTTGGTTAGGCTCGTAGTTCCCATTCATAATTTGGGGAAATTGCTCACAGGAGCCCCGTGAGCCCATGAACCCTGAGGGGTTCCCCAGTTCCCCCTAAAAGCTTCTGTGGCCTCCATTCCCAGCCACAGAAAGTTTATTTATTGTTTTCATTCCTTCTATAGTAAGAAAAAGCCCTTGGGATCCCCCGCGTCCTAGCTTCACAAATACAGTGCGCGTCAGTGCATTTACCCAGGCATCCCAGAATAACCTGGCCGAGCCGGTAATCAGGAAAGATCAGTGCCCCCAACGCAGCCCCCTTTGCCTGTCTGATGCATCTGTCAGTCTTGGAAGGGATTCCCTGCTCCCGCTCTGGAGGCCCCGGGTCAGGGCAGACCCCTCCCCGAGGGTGGACACGCAGTGCACCTACCTTGGCTTGGTCCTGGCCCGGGTAGGAGCTCGGCAGGGTCTCTGAGGTGACAAGACTACCTGGGTGGCTGAACACCCAGAGGGAGGGAAGCCGGGCTCCTGGGCTCACTCCCAGCAGCTCCCTGATCACATCCCCTTTTATAGAGCCAGGTGACGTCTCCAAGCGTGAGCCCACCTCTGCCGGCTCTCCCTCCCCCTTGACCCCCCTGGGAGGGCCCCCTGCCTGCTGCCTCCGCCCCCTGGCTCTCCTGGCTGCAGCTCCTGCCCCACAGAAGCTGTCCAGGGCTGGCTTTCCAGTTCTCACTGGTTCCTTCCATCCTCTGCCGCCCTTTTCCCACCCACCCCTCAGCTGGAGACCCCTTCTCCCCAAACAACGTGGAAATGGGCTGTTTGAGGACTGTGTGTGTGGGGGAGGGTGTCAGTGTGAACCCAGAGCCGCAGACACACCCAGTCCGAAGTAGCCACGGTAAGGACAGGAAGGGGACAGGAGAAGGGCACAGGCTGGCTTGGGGGGCTGCTCACCCCCCATCCGCGGCCCACTCTGAGAGAAAACCAGGTCAGCTCAGGCCTCCGACCAGCAGGCAGCTCCCCGTCTGTGTCCTGAGACTGGCGGGAAGAGGGGGTTCCCTCCTTTTTCCTTCCTTCTTCCCTTCTCTCCTCAGTTACTGAGCTCGTGCTCAGCACAGGGTTTTGGGATGAATTTCACATAACATGTTCAGATGGGCGAGACGGGTACGTAAGCAGCCAGCTCTAAGGAAGGAGAATGAAATGGGTATACCTGGGAAGTGCTGGGGAAGGCAGACAGGTGACTTCCAGGTGGCAGCACATCCAGAGAGGCTGCACCTGGGGCCCCACCCTGTTGTCTCATGGCACCCGCCACCATGCTGTTTTGTGACTGCCTGGGTACAGCTCCTTGAGAGCAGGGGCAGGCTCTCCTTCCCCTTGTACCCTCCCCATGGGTTGGCACGAGCAGAGAGAGCCCTCAGTAGGTGTTTGCTATTAATAAATGCATGCTTTGCAAGTGACTCGTGTCTCCTGGAGCCTGCAAGAACTCCCTTTACCCTTGGACAGAGAGATCCCCAAGACAGGGACTGTTTCTTCTATCAGACTGGGGGTCTCTGAAGGCAGGGGCTCCCCGCACAGGAAGTTCCCCCAGCACAAGCTCCCTGGTTGGTGCTCTGTGCAGAAGAATGGCCTAATGGTCGGGCAGCACTCTGACAGCGCGTAGGAGCAGTACCCGCCACTTGGCTAGTGCTTACCGCTGACAGGGGCTGGACAACGTATTGTCTCACTCATCAGCACTATTAAACACCAGGATAAAACTGATGGCCTGTGAGAACAGGACCGACCCTCATAGACCACAGCTTCGCCATGTGCAATGATGTGTGTGTGGCCTGCCCGGAGGCGGGGGTGGACTCAACGGGCTGGAGACACCCACTTTGAGTCTCAGACACACTCTCGGCTTGGGAATTTAATCCTCACTTTCCCTTCCATCAGCAGAGGGTGGGGCTGTGATGTCAGCCGCCGTCTCGTCTCCCTGGGGCCTGGGTCTCTGCTCCCAGCAGTCCTGGCAGCCTCTTGAGCTGCTTGAGGATTCGAGGCCACTCAGCTCCATCCTTGCTTCTGGGCTTGAGGTGGTCCGGACGTGCGGGGAAGTGAGTCAGCGGGCGTGCGGGGGTGGTCCCCACTTTCCCTCCAGCCCCTTCAACCAAGGATCCAAATTCAAGGAGCTCATCTCTGTCGTTCAGACCATTGAGCTGGTGCCTTGAAGCCTGCGGAACAGCTGTGGGAGCCAAGAATCATTACTCCAGACAAAGGCTGGAGAGCAGACTCAATATCCAGGTTATTACCGAGCCGGCCTTGAGAGCCGGGAGCTGCGCCAGGCACAGCTGCGGGGAGGGGGCGGCGGGGGATGTGCCCAGCTGGCCGGCACAGCCAGGTGCTGGCTGGAGGGCCCCCGGGCTCCTCAGAGAGCCCATCTTCCGTCAGGTGCTTCAGAGAAAGGGAGGGGCAGGGGCAGGGGCAGGGGCTGGGATCACGGGCCATGCCTGCCTCCAGGACAGGACAGTCTGCCACCTGCTTTCCCTGCTGTCATTGGCTGTCACACATCCTCTCCATGCCTGGGGCCCAGACTCAGCCAGCTCCCCAGAAACCTCGGGCACCTCCTGGCTGAGTCTGAGTGGAGACTCCGGACAGTCTCCGAGTCTCCGTCTCTTTGGTTCTAACGAGGAGCCACTCATTTAGGTGCAACTGCTTGCGGGTCGCCTCCCCTCTGTGTTCTCGTCAGGTGCAGAAGGTGCGGGGAGGAGAAGGGGAGCTGAAGGCTGGCAGACCTGGGCTAGAGGTCTGGGGGCGGGGGGCTCCACTGCCCCTGGGGCAGCAGTTTTACCAGGTCCGTGTGCTTCCCCCTCCCCAAGGCACCACCACCCAGCCACGAGCCACGAGCCACAGGCATGATCTGCTTACCGCACTCAGGAGGGGTATGTTGGCAGCGTTGCCCAGGAAGCCAAAGATGACGGGGAAAAAGCCCCTAGGAGCAGAGGGGAGGAGGGAGGAGTCAGTGATGGCCCAGGAGGGGAGGAGGAGGGGAGCAAGGCTGAGGTCCCCCAAAGGCTCAAGCTGTGGCCCTGAGCACCGGGGGCAGGCTTGGTCCTGCACTCCTGTGTTTGAGAGGCAGCCAAGTGAAGTGGTTAAGAAGGAAGGCCCTGGGGTCACCTCCTGGGGTTCAAATCTTGGCTCTACCACTTATTGGCACTGGATACACTTGGGCAAAGCCCTCAACATCTCTGAATCTCAGTTTCCAGCCATAAAATGGAGCTAATGATAGTATCAATAGCATCTACATTGCAGGCGCTTACACAAAGAAATGCTGGTTTGTATCATGGTTACTCTCATGTTCACTACTGCTCTGGCCGGAGTCCTCTCCTCCTCCCTAGCCTGGCCATGCAGCTGCCCAGGGCGGAGGCCGTGCTCGCAGTTGTGCAGCCAGCCTCGCCTGCACCCCCACCGTCAAACCCACGCATGCAAGGCCTGGTGTGGACACGCGTGCACCTTCACGGCGTGTGGCGGCACCAAGGTGGGCTGGGAAGGGAGCCCTGTGCATGGTGGGTGAGGGAGGAGATTAGAAACCTGAATTCTGGGCCGGGCACGGTGGCTCACGCCTGTAATCCTAGCACTCTGGGAGGCTGAGGCAGGTGGATCGCTTTAGGTCAGGAGTTCGAGAGCAGCCTGAGCAAGAGCGAGACCCCGTCTCTACTAAAAATAGAAAGAAATTATCTGGCCAACTAAAATATATACAGAAAAAATTAGCCAGGCATGGTGGCGCATGCCTGTAGTCCCAGCTACTCGGGAGGCTGAGGCAGGAGGATCACTTAAGCCCAGGAGTTTGAGGTTGCTGTGAGCTAGGCTGACGCCACGGCACTCACTCTAGCCTGGGCAACAAAGTGAGACTCTGTCTCAAAAAAAAAAAAAAACAAAGAAACCTGAATTCTGGCTGAACCACCTCCTTTCCTTGAGGCTCAGTTTCCCGAGGCTCCACTGCATTCGGAGGTCCCTCATAGCCCCATTTTTTCCTTCCCCTACTATGCTGC
Organism: Varecia variegata; assembly: GCA_028533085.1. Lineage (NCBI taxonomy): Eukaryota > Metazoa > Chordata > Mammalia > Primates > Lemuridae > Varecia > Varecia variegata. Next base: position 20,913,897 of record CM052450.1, on the reverse strand, counting down.
CACAGATGCCTTTGTCAAGGTTTTCTTTTGGTTTGAACTCTCAAATCTACAGTGGCCCCACCCCGCCTCTAAGCCCTCCCTCCCTCTCTCTCTCCCTCCCCGCCAGCCCCCCCCACCATATATTTTTTTAGATAGGATCTTGCTCTGTCACCCAGGCTGGAGTACAATGGTGTCATCATAGCTCACTGCAACCTCCAACTCCTGGGCTCAAGCGATCCTCCTGCCTCAGTCTCCCGAATAGCTGGGACTATAGGCGCACACCACACCTGGCTAATTTTTCTATGTTTTGTAGAGACAGGATCTCACTTTTTCTCAGGCTGGTCTCAAACTACTGACCTAAAGTGGTCCTCCCACCTTGGCCTCCCAAAGTGCTAGGATTACAGGTGTGATCCACCGCATCTGGCCCTAAGCCCTCAATAAATGGTAACTCTTGTCAGAATTTATTTGTCTTCCCTACTAAATTGCAAGTTCCTCAGGAACTTTCTCCTTGTTCATG
>CM052450.1:20900417-20912901 GCA_028533085.1 Varecia variegata | reverse complement strand
GCCGGGCCCCCTCCGGGCCAAGGCTCCCTCCCATCCACACGGCGGGAGGTGCACGGACCTCTCCGCTGCGGTGCAGATGGAGCGAGGGAGTGGCACTCTCGGTACAGTGGACATCGCCAATGATAATGATCAATAGTGCAGTAAAATCACACCAATCCAAATCATCAGGCCCCCATTTAATGAATAGATAGAACTGAACTGCCCACCATGTTGATCAATGCCATGACAATGGTGGCTTCTAATAGACTTCAGGTGAGTTCTGTTAACCTGGACACGGCGGAGGCTCAGAAATACGCTCCCTGCTATCACCTGTGAACCCCTTTGCATCAATCCAATGAAGGCAAACTTCAGCCCAACCCTGAACAAATCAATCGTTACAGCCTGAAAGTGGTGACATTTGAATTAATGAGATTTTACTCTATTATCATTATTATTCCATGTTGAGAACAGCAAGTAGAAGGGCGATGAGGGGGGAGACACATCACTGGGGACAAGCTCTACGCAGTCCACACCCTTGTGCATCCTCACCGTGGCCGCAGGGCGGGAGGATGGCAGAGACAGCGTCCTCACTCAGGCTGGGAGAAGACCCAGACCTCAGCCAGGGTCACACTGCATTTCCACCAAGGGAGGGGTCCTGACATTGAACTTCCCGGTCCCTCGCCCTCACCTGATCAGCTTCCCCGCCCTCCATGCAAGAGAAAGGGCCGAGGTGGCCACTGTGGTTTGCATGTCTACATACACCCACACGCGCACAGGACACACGCAGCTCTTGCATGGATGCGGAGTTGTGTCTGCCGGAACGCAGTACACAGTTTGTGCGTGGGATCCGGCAACACCATGTCATTCCACGCATGGCACACAACTCACAGCTCTGTGTGTGCCTGTGCCCTTCCACGTGACCCAATACACTTGCAATGTCACCGTGCGGACGCATTGACAAACGCTCCCAAACACACATCCGTGTGCAAATCCACATCACAGACCCGGTGGTTAGTACCTGGCAACCTCAGCTTCTACAAAAGCAAAGCAAGGAACATCTCCAGGAAGCCAAAATAGATGTTACAACCCACACGCAGTGAGGCTCTTGTCATTTACTCAGAGAAGAGCCCCTTGGAGTCGTTACTCTATTTCTACACAATTCTAATAGGTGTAGACTTGCTAGGTTTCTAACCCAAAGGATGTTAGAAACAGGAAAATTAGGAGAGAGAGAGGAATTGAGGCCCACTGACATCGACAGGAAGGCACGACTGAAGAGAGAAAATCTTTTGTAAGAAGTAGACATAACAACTTTAAAAGTGCAACAGTTTAGGAACATTTAGCGTAGCTGCAGACAGATCTGTATCCACTGCAGCCCCTCAGGGCATCCCTTTAACAAGGTCAGCAAAATAAGGATATTTACAGTGATACTAAATGAGTGAGAAAAGTTAATTATATAAATAGAACCTCTTTAAGAAGGTAGAAAAATACTAAATATATATTAGAAATGAATCCATTGAAATAGTCAAAACTCACATATGTAGCAGATATGTATTGGATAGAAGCGATATTATAGCGTGTGCAGTCACAAGTACCACATCTGCACGCAGAAATAATCAGTCACATGTACTCATACTCATGACGCTGAGCTCCCTCACATCCTGCAGACGTGCGCTCACAAATGTCGCCGTATATACGCCATACGCAACACATACACAAAGGTGCTTTATCATTCCCCATTCTGCAAAAAGCCAATCATATATAAATACGGGCACTGAAAACACTACCTCCACTCGTATACTGTACCCTCATGTATCTTTACGTCTGTGCACCAACAGCTCACCACATGCTACCTAGACTCATAAGCAACAGGTCTCCACACAACATCCTCGGACATCCTGCACGTACGTGCACACGCGTATACATACTCCTGCATCTGCACTCATTCTCTCCACCCCTGCATTTCGTAGTTGAATACACACAAGTCACCTGTATCTACAAACATTTCCAGATGCAGACACTGCACATGACACTCATGCCACACATACAAACTCAAAAACGCCACATCTTCCCACACGCTGCATAACCGAGTCTGCACACATCAGGGCATGTACAAGCGTTTCGACATGCATCACTGATTACTCTATCCATGCCACACACCCACACGCCGGCACTGAACGCTACATCCTGTACCCGTTACACATTGCCCTTGTGACCTGTGCCAGCACCCGCACTCACAGCGTCCCGGGCGTGAACCTATGCCCACACTGCGTGTGCCCAGGACCAGCCCTGGCTGTGCTGGCAGAGTGCAGCTCTGGGCATCTGGGCCACGGGCCAGGCATAGCTGAAGTTTTGGCAAAAGCAAGGTGACCCTTTGCTTGCAGCAGAGAGACCCTGAAATGTAAGCCCACGTGTATCTCAAGGGGAATCTGATCGGCTGGGTGGGTTTAGTTTTCATGGCACCCTTGGCTGGGGAATAGCAGTCGAGACAGCCAGGGGCTGGGGCTGGGGCAGAGCGAAGCTGTAAAACCAGCGAAGCTGTAAAACCAGCGCTGTGGCTCTAACCCCTTGAAACAGGAAGTTGCCTTTGGCCCAGAGCATGTGGAATTTGATCTTTGGAAGGTTCAAGCTCATTTTGCAGCTAAACTACAGGGAGGTTCAACAGAAGCCTCTTTCCCTGTGGAACTGGTTCTGCTGCCTTTTGGCTGCGGGACGGGGCTCTCTGAAGCCCTCCTTTCTCTTCCCCTCAGTTCCAGCCCAGATGCCAACCTCTCCTGAAACACCTCCAGGGCTTTCCCTGGCCACCCATTCTGAAGTCCACGGTACCCTTTCAGTAGGTTCTTCCTCAAGGCTTACTTAAATCCTTTGTGTTGTAGCCTAGAGTCTTCTGGTTTCTAAAAATATCCACATTTGAAATAATTAGAAAAACAACAAATAGTTCCTATTTCTACTTCAGCTATTACTATTTCAACTACTACTACCAGCATCACCAACACTACTACTACTGTCACCACTACCACGGCTCACAAGCATGTATTGAGCACTTACTGAATGCCAGGCACTGTGCTAGGGGCTTGGCACACGCCGTTTCTGATCCACACACTACCAGACCTGGAGGCAGGTGTTTTGATTTGAATTTTACAGATGAGGACATGGAGCCCCAGGGCACCAGAATTTGAACCCTTCTTAGTCACCGGCATGAAGTGCCGTCCCTCCCACTGTCTCACCTGCTTATCGCCTGACTCCCGCCCCGGGCTGCTGTACCTGTGGCCTGCACACCTGGCCTCTCTCCTCTGCCAAAGTCATGTTAAACCACGATTCCCTGTTGGGTCATTCCTCTTAACTATGGCCTTGGCCTTCAGAGCTCTCTCACCCACCTGTCCATCCTAACCACTTTGTCTCGGTGAGGACAGTCTCCCAGGCTCCACGACTCACCCCGTCTCTCCTCTATCTTTCACCCTCCCTCATTCATACAGAATCTCTTTCATTCTTCAAAGCTCAGCTACGTTCTCGTCTATCTTGAGATGAGCAGAAGTTGATCCTGTTCACTTCCACCCCATCAGCATCTATTTGGGACCCACGACTCTTCATGTCAATGTGAAGTCAGTTTCTCACAGTCGTCTTTTCTTAGCAGAGAAGAGGGTTTGGGTCAGTAGCCAAGGCAGTGATTGTATCACTCGCAACTCTTCGGTTGCCTGCATGATGTGTTCTTTTAGTCTTCCTGTCCACATGCAGCAAGAATGGGAAATGGAAGGGTACCCTGGAACAGCTGGCCCTCTCTCCACAACCAGGAAGTACTTTCATCTTTCCCAATCCAGCTCGGTTATCACCTTTCCTCTGTGCCTTGCCCTGACCTGCCCAGGTGGGACGGCAGCCTCTGGCCATTCCTCCACAAAGTGGCTACAAGGACCATCGCCCAGCTCTGAGCTCCCGGATGTCAGCGACTCTGGCCCCTTTGCACCTCCCTGAGCCTAGCACAGTACCTGGTGCTCAATAAATGCTCACCGTGACCTAGAGGAGCATCACCTTGGCCTTGTACCTCTCTGTTCCTGCCCCCCTTGCAGCGGCACTGCGCTTCCTCCCCTACACCTGGGCGGCTGGTTTCCCTGGCAGGGCAGAGCGAGGCCCAGCCCCTCTCACCAGACAGCATGCGGCCCCTGCGGGAGGCCTCGGTCGCCAGGGCGCAGGAGATTTCAATCCGCTTCTCCTGCTCCTGCAGCTGGCTCTCAGAGTCCTGGGGCACGTCCACAGAGTCCCCCTCGCCGATGGGCACCACGTTCTGCATACTGAAGAGGCACAGACACACAGACATGGAGGGAGGGACAGGATAGGCCAGCTGGCCTGCGGGGCCTGCGCACTGAGGTTGGCGGGGAGGGCCGGGGCCTGCGAGTGTGCGGTCTCTGGTTCCCAGCAAGGCTGTCCCCAGGAGTGAGTGGGACCCTGGCAAAACAAAGGTTGGGACCCCTGCCCTCAATGTTTGCAAATGAATTAAAAGGTTCAAGAGAACATTCAGGGCAGCCTTGAAGGGGAAAAGAAGTCACCAGAGGGTGACCCTTCAGTTTTGTCTTGATGGTCGGGTGTGCACGAGCCCAGCAGGTCCGTGTAGCACCTGGCGGCAGCATCCTTGCCCTGCCGATGCCCGGGCCTGTCTGCTGTCTCCAGCTGCTGCCTCGCTGTGCTGTCCCCTGGGAGCTCTGCGCCCCAGTGACATCTAGTGGCCCAGGTGTCCCAGGTGCCGGGGTGGGCAGAGGAGGTGGAGGCTCGCCTAGGCCTGTTACCTGGATTTGGCAATGAGGGTCTTGATCCTCTCCACCTTCTTCTGCTTCTCCTTCAGCTCCTCAGGGCTCAGGGGCACGTCGGGCTCCAGGTCGATGTACCGCTCGGGGATGAGGACTTTGTCTGGGGTGGAGAGCTGTGGAGGGAGCGAGGTCACCACCTACGTCCCCTGCCAGGGTCTGCCCCCACAGCCCCTCCTGGACTCTGCTCACCTCCTTATTGATGTCCACATCATAGTGCTGGGGCTCCAGCTCCATTTTGCGAAGCCGGGCGATTTCCTCCCGGGGCGTCTCGTAGGCCTGCCCCCCTGGCTCCTCTGCCCGCAGCGCTGCCTCCAGGTTGGAGATGTCCACCTCGTGGATGCTGCGGTGGCGGCGCACCTGGGGGACAGCACCGTCCTGACCACACCCCTGCTGCCCACGCCTCCAGGTAGCTCGACCACGCCCGTGTCCTCGCTCTCCCTGCCCAGCATAGCTGCCGTGGCCACCCCATGGCTCCCACTGAAGGGCTGTCCTTCCCTTCTCCGACCCTACGCCCGCCCACCTGCACACCCCACACGTAAGCTCTCATCAACGTCTCTGTCCACACGTGCCGTGTCCCCCACCCTGCTCTGCCCGGTATCCACAGCCTGGGCCATGTCTTTTAGGCAGTCGAGTTTGTGTGTCTTGTATCGATTTCTAATGCTTTCATATTATAGAAGTTCCAATCCATCAACTAAAAGTTAAACTGAGGGCAGGACTTAGGAGTCATAATTTTTCTGTATCTCTGAAATTTCTGTATTTTTCATGGGAAGAAAAATTAAGCAGATGCCTTGGGCTACTCCCAGCTCTGCACTTAGTATCTGTGTGGCCCAGGAATGCCTTCATTTCTCCCCACTTTGTTCCCCTACCTATAAAATAGGGGTAACAATCCTAACCCAGTGCTGTTGAGAGGATGCAATGAAATGACATGAAAGGATCTGGGAATTACACCGGGCCAGCCAACGGCGAGCTATCGTGACCATCTTCGTGACAGCCGGCCCAGTGCTAGGCACACAGAAGTTGCCCCAGAAATATGTATCAGTGATGGCTACTTCTACGGGGTGCATTTTGTACTATTCTCTGTTAACTGAATTTTGTATAATTAATTTCAACAAAAATAATCAAGGCATTCCTTTCTGTTAATTATTTTCTTTAAACTAGAAAAAGGAAGCACTTGTGGAAGTAACTCTTCTGCCCGGCGGGGAGAAGTCTGCCTCGTCCTCCCAGCTCCCCCTCAAACCTCGCTGGCCCAGGCTGGCCACACCCCGGAGCGGGCAGCGCTGGCAGACGCCAGGCGATGCCCGTGGGTGGCCGGGGAGACGTTACCACTTTGTAGGTGGGCCGAGCGCTGGGCTCGGGCGCCGGGCTGGCCGGGAGCTGCAGGCTCCTCCGCTTCTCCTTCATGGAGCCGCTCTGGTGTCGCCGCATGCGGTCGATCTGCTCCTCCACGCTCATCTTCACCTTGCCCTCGCCGGGGAACACCGCGCTCTTGGGGCGCTCCTGCGGCAGGGGGACGTGGCGCTCTGACACGCGCTTCATCTCCCACCCGGCCTTTTCCTTCCCCCTAAACCCTTCACGCTTTCCTTCCACGGGAACTCTGCCCGCAGTAGGTGGAACAGTGGCCCCATCATCCTAAATTAGAATGGACCTAAATCTAATAATGTGTGTCCTTATAAAAGGCAGAAAAGACAACAGTAGAGTAGAAGGGGATGTGAAGATGGAGGCAGAGATTGGAGTGATCCGTCTACGCAGAAAGGAATGCCAGCGATCGCCAGCGGTAACCACAGTGAGGAGGGAAGCATGGGACAGAGCCTCCCTCAGAGCCTCCAGGACAACCAACCCCACCAACACCCCGAATCGGGACTTTTGGCCTCCACATCCATTTCTCTGGTTTTAAGCCACCCAGTATTCGGTCATTTGTTACAGAATCCTTAGGAAACTAATATAGATTTTGGTGCTGGGAGATGGAGTCCTAAAATAACAAATACCTAAAAGTGTGGTAGAGACTTTGGAATTGGGTAATAGGTGGAAGCTGGAAGAATTTTGAGCTACATGATAGAAAAAGCCAGATGATTTAGATGATTGAGATTTAGATGGTGAGATTTTGGACTTTTAAGCTGATGATATGTAAATGACATTTTAGACTTAGAGTTGAGGCTGTCATGGGGTGAGAATTTTGGGAATGTTGATGTGGGGCAAATGTATTTTGCAAGTGCGATAGGCATGTGATTTGGGGGCCAGAGGGTAGACTGTAATTATGGAATGAATAGTAGCCTCCAAAAGATATGTCTAAGTCTTAACCCCCAATATTTGTGACTATAACCTTATTTGGAAATAGGTCTTTGCAGATGTAATTAACAATCTGGCGGGGGTGGGGGGAGATAAAATGGGGATGGTTAATGGGTGCAAAATATAGTTAGATAGATAGAATGAACAATATTTGATAGCATGACAAAGTGACTACAATCAATAATAAGTCAGGGTACATTTTAAAATAACTAAAAGAATGGAATTGGAATGTTTCTAACACAAAGAAATGTTAAATGCCTGAGTTGATAGATACCCCAATTACCCTGACTTGATTAATTCACATTGTGTGCCTGTATGAAACATAAAAAAAAAATTAAAGAATCTCAGATGAGATCATCCTGGCTTAGGGTGGGCCCTAAAGTCACTGGCAGGTGTCCTTATGAGAGACAGGAAAGGGGAGGACGCAGAGGAGGAGGGAATGTGAGGATGGGGGCAGAGATTTGATTGACACATCCAAAAGTCAAGGAGTGCCAAGAATGGCCAGGAACTGCCATCAGTTAGGAGAAAGGCACGGAAAATATTCTCCCTCGGAGTCTCCAAAGGAGCCAATCCTGCTGCCATCTTGATTTGGGAGTTCTGGCTTCCCCAAGTGTGAGAGAATACGTTTCTGTTGTTTTAAGCACCCCAGTTTGTGGTGCTCTGTTAACTCCTGGCAGCGCTAGAAAACTATAATAATACGGCATTGGGTCAGCGCCTGTGACTCTGAACACTGAGTGTCGCCACTTTTCCTCCCTTGCATTCCATCAATAGCACATCAGGATATTTTGTTCAATGTTCTTCTATATTTGTGATGCATACCTTCCTGGTCCCTGACGTGTCTCCCTGAAGAACTCCTCTTCCACCGGGGCTGTTGCCCCTCCTCCCGCTTGTTCTACCTTCCTCCCCTAGCCCTGAGTTCCTTGACAGCAGCTGCGTCTGGGCGACACCCACACAGGCCCTGGGCTCGGAGCCTGCAGGAGGCACTCACCTGGGAGGAGAGTCCGTTGCTGAGCCCGCTGGCACTCCTCCTCACCACTGCCGACGGGGGCACTTCTTCATCAGTGGGCGACTTTGTCCGAGGGGGCACGATGCCAACTGCAGGGAGACAGAGTCACCAGTGGGCCTCTTAGCAGGAAAGCAGGAGCCTGCTTCTCAGAGAGAGGCCCAGGCCCACTCCCCAGGGAGAGTGAAGGCCCCGAGTGGGCAAGTGCTCTCTCTGGCCCGCCTCTGGCCTTACTTCCAGGGGAAGGTGGGTCAGTACGTACCTTTGTTGAGAGCTGCCTGCTTCTCTGCCTCCATCTCTTGCCTGCTGGGCACAAGGCTGATGTCCCTGGGGGTGTCCAGGGGCGATGTCTGGTGCGAGTCTTTCTTGCTTTGCTCATAGCTTGCCTTGGGCTGGGGAGAAAGGGCAAGAAGATGGTTGCTGCTAGCGTGGCTGCTGGGAATCTGGCCCCAGTGATGTTTTTTTTTTGCTTTGCAATCGTTGAAGCTCAGGCCCTTGAAGACACAGGGAACAAGGAGATTCCGTGTGTGCCGGCTAGGAAGGGGGCAGGGGTGCATTGGAGCCTCCCACTCATGCACCTTCAGGCTGGTCAGTGCCGGGCCGTCTTGGGGAATGAGAGCCCAGGGCCTCCAGGAGGGCTCTAGTCGAGGCCCCTCGACCTGACCCGTGTCCTGGTGAGCACTGAGCAGCTCAGACTTGCTGTGAGCCAGTCACAGAACGGCCAGAGGAAGGAGCTACAAGGACAGGGGTCTCTAAGGATTCTGTAGGGATCCCATTCGAGACTTGAGCAAACAGAACCAGGTGGGCCTTGGTACCAGGATTCTGGGGGGATGAAAAGGGCACTTAGCTTGTGGGCTCACAGAATCATGAGACTAGAAGAGACCTCAGCTGTCGTCCGAGTCACCTCCTCCCACTGTACAGTTGGGGAATCTAAGTCTCCGTGAGGAGGATGCAGAAAGACCAGCTAACGGCCAGAAGCTTCAGTTCTAGCCCAACTAGAGAGCATGGCTAAGCCCCATCCCCATTCTTCATCTGTCAAATGCAGGTAATGCCACCTGCTCTGCCCACCTGACTGGGCGAACCCGCAAGGGTTATGCACGTTACACACAGCTGAGGCTAGAGGAGCATATGGGTTTTCCAATTTAGGCACAGGACTCTTTCTGTTCACCACACCACCTCTTCCCGGCTGAACTGCGTATCTCGTAGATCTTGGCTAGGGATCCAGGTGAGAGAAGGAGCCAGAACAGGGGAGAAAATGGCCTGTGTCCTTACGCTCCAGGGGTTCGTGAGACCCAAAGAGACATGAGACAAGGCAGAGGTAGAGAAGGCACGGGAAGACTAGGGCCCGCGAAGGGCAAGGGACAGGAATGACATGGCGGGGGCGGGGGCGGGGGCAGGGGTGGGGCGTCACTCAACTTCCACCGGCTGGTTGTGGTGGGGAGCAGGGCACAGCACCAGCACCCACGACCACTGGCTGCCTGCGAGCCTGGGCAGGGGGTGGGGCAGCAACTCATTTCCCCATCGCCCACAGAGAGCGAAAAGGGGAAAGACGGCCTGCGTGACTGTCTCAGCCACCCCTGTCCTTATCCCGGAGTCTAACCAGGCAGGGGGCCTGGGAGAAACTGAGCTTGGGGAAAACAACTCCAGCGCCCTGCCTGGCCCCTTGCCCCATCCTCCCTGCCCCCACCCTCCAGGACCCCAGGGTGCTGGGTACCTGACCCCGGGCTGTCTCGCCACTGCGCAGCCAGGAAGGGGAGTTGGGGTATGGCCAGAAGCGGCTCTCGCTAGGGAGTGGAGGGACGGCTGGAAGAGACTCCAGGGGGACGTAGGCTTTGGGGAGGGGAGGCCGAGGCGGGCCAGGTTCCTGAGGCAGAGAGAAGCCAGAGCATTAGGAGGAACAAGAGCAGCCTCTGTGAGAGCAGGAGAAAAGAGTGTTAGCAGGAGGTAGACGACAGCACCGCCAGAAACCTGGGGCTGGACCCTAGACTCCCAGCTGGCCTGAAGACGGCGCCAGCTCCAGAGCCAGCTCTCTGCCGGACCCTCCAGGCCCTCCTCGGCTGAGCCCCACTTGTCTGCCACTCCCCCCGCTCCCCAGTTCTTCTCCGAAGTGCTCTCCCCATCGCCTCGCCATCACTCCGGGCACATGCCCCTCACACCTGTGCTTCCGCCAGCTCACTGGCTGGGAACGTGTCTGCTGTTCCTCTACCTCCCCAGATGCTTAACGGCCCCGTTTAAGTTCCACCCGCCTTTGGAACACCCGAGCATCTACAGTCTGAACCATGTGGCTCAGTACTGAGACACGCAACGTCACGGTCCTAGGAATCGGTCTTGGTCCCCACTGGCTGCGGGGCTCCCGGAGTGAAGGCCCGTGGGGCACGCATGTGTCTCTTTCTGAAAGGGCCTCGCACCACCCCTCGCCCACAGCGGAGCCCCAATCAATATTTGCTGCTCAGCTGGCCAGGAAACTGCCCCCCACACCGACCCTGAACCGTCTCACGGCCCTGGAATAATCCTGGACTTAAACCCCCACGGCCTGTGTGGCGTCTGCTGTCCATCCCAGGGCTCAGACACAGACTTTTCTAAAAGGCAGCTGAAGATGACAGGTGGAGATGAGGACAGGTACAGGGGAAATCTGAAGGGAAGGTCACAAGCTGGGTGTGAGAATGACCCCAAAGAGCCCAGCACTAGAACTGGAGGCCTCTGGAGGACTGACGGGCACAGTGTTTGTGCAGTTCCAGGCAAGTAAGGATCTGGTCTCCCCGCCACCCCTGCCACCTTCCACTCCATTTCTCAGCTTACCTCGTTGGACCCAGGCTTGGTGGGGGACCCCTGAGAGCCCGACACCAGGGAAAAGGGGCTCAGGGGGCTGGTGAGGCTGGCGGAGCTGAGGGGGCTGGCCGGGCTGTTGGAGCCGTAGCTGGCCGAGGGCCCAAGTCCTCCTTGGGGGAAACAGAGGGGAGACATGAGCCACGGAGGAGGGTGTGGCCCGAGTCTAAGGGCACCGGAGTGGAGATGCAGGAGGGGCCAGCCCAGGGAGGGGGAGGGAGGGCCTGCTGGGGGCACTTGTCACAGGTGCTGGGGCCACAGACTGGCTGTTGAGAAATGCGCTGGGCAGGGAAAATGGCGGGTAGAAAGGACACTGCTGCCTCCGAGGTGTCAAAGAAAGTCAGCCTGGGGCCCTGGGGCTCAAGGGAGACACTAAGATAGGGGTCACAGATCACCAGCAGGCCCATGTGCTTGGGGGCTGGGGAGGCTCACGTGCTCTTTGACATTTCCCGGGGAGGAATCTCGAATGTCAGGTGGTCTATCTGGTCTATGCTGTGGGGGATGAGGGAGCCCTACCTCCCATCCTGGGGCCCAGGGAAGGATTCTGGAGCCCTGAGAAGGCCCTGAGCACAGTGTGAGTTGGCGGGAATGGGGCGGAGGCCCGAAATACTGGAACGGTTCTGGGGAGGCGGCACCCACCTCTGTGCTTGGCCGTGTCTGTGCCCCGGGAGGGGTTGTTCTTCCGCAGCCCCTCCATCACGTCCTGGACCCTCCAGATCTCCTTTTGGATCTGCCGGTTGAGCACCTCATTCTGAAACGGCCGCAGCGTGAGTCAAAGGAAATGACTCTGAGGGGTGTCCCAGCCCCCCTCTCAGCCCGGACCCCTCTGAACCCACATCCCTCCGAGCCAGCAGGAGGAAGGGGTCCCGTGTGCACGTGCACCCGCCCCCAGCGCAGTCATCTTTCTCAGTCCTCTCTCTCTTGGCCGCTTCAGCCGCTATAGGACGGTGCCCCAGAACTGCCGGGTCTCAGGACCAAGAGTGAAGACCCCTCTTCGGAGCTCCCCCGGGGGTGGTCTTAGAGCCAATGCCCCTCTAAGTGGACCCTTCATGGTAGCCTGTTTTCCAGCAGGCAAGAGCTCCCAGTTTACTGCTTTTCTTCACATCCAAACAGCCCTTTGTAATACCCACACCTAAATGAGTTATATTCAGTTGCAGCTCACACCCTTTGACAGACAACAGCTGCCATTTATTCCAGACCCCTCAGTACCAGGCACTGTGCTGAGCGCGTTGCAGCTACAGCACTAACTCACTTCAGCTGCACAACGACGCTCGCTCCCGTAAGGGCAGCAGCTGTCCCCACTTGAGGGATGAAGCCACTCACTCACAAGGCCAGCTGCCCAGGAAGCGGCATGACACCACCTAAATGTGGGGCTATTTGACTCGAAAGCTGGTGCTCCTGACCACAGCCCCACCCCACTTCCTAGGACATCTGTGTTTAAAGAGAGGCCTGACCATGGGATGTGGTTGTATTGGGGTCCTGGGGACCGGGAGGGGCTTCCCTGCCTACCCAGCTGTAAGGTGGGGCTGGTGAGTTTCGTCGCCAGGAGGGAAACAGGGAGAAAACCAGGGAACAGAGAGACGGGCTTGCAAAC
>CM052450.1:20872987-20894102 GCA_028533085.1 Varecia variegata | reverse complement strand
AAAAAAAAAAAAAAAAAAAAAAGAATATTACCCTTTCTCCAGAAGGGGGTCCTCTGTCAGTTTATTTCTGAAGCCCCCAGCCTAACATCCCAGCCCCTGTGCGAGGGCAGACGCCCCCAGGAAGAGGCCCTGCTGTCTGCACCGGGCATCGTGGATGGAGGAGAAAGCAGATCACGTGGGGGGCAGGGAGCCTGCCCGGGAGCCTGGAGGCGGGAGGACACTGAGCCCTGCTCCTCACCACAGCAAACCTCGTCTCCCACTGGGAGGATCCTGTGCTTCCCGGCCCTGCTTTGAGTCGGCACCCTGGGACTTGGTCTCACAGGGACCAGACGCTCATGGTATGGACATCATGTGCTGCTTTGGAATTGGAATGCCAGGTCCTGGAGGGCTGGGCGCCACCCCTGCTGACTAAACTGTGGCTAGCAGTGCTTCTACGAGGGTGATCTCTTTGTGACATTAAGGCCTGGTGAGATGGGTCATGTGGCTTGTGACTAGGAGCATCAGTAATTGCAGCTATATCCTCTGATTTCACGTTTATGGCTTTTTTCTGCAACTTTAAGAATGTGAAATCATCCTGATAAGGTTTGACCACAGCTTTGTCACATATATATACATATATATATATATTTTTTTTTTTTGAGACAGAGTCTCACTCTGTTGCCTGGGCTAGAGTGCTGTGGCATCAGCCTAGCTCACAGCAACCTCAAACTCCTGGGCTCAAGCGATCCTCCTGCCTCAGCCTCCCGAGTAGCTGGGACGACAGGCACTCGTCACCACGCCAGGCTAATTTTTTCTATTGCTCTTGTTCAGGCTGGTCTCAAACTCCTGACCTCAAGTGATGTTCCGGCCTTGGCCTCCCAGGGTGCTAGGATTGCAGGTGTGAACCACCGTACCTGGCCAGCTTTGTCACATATTGCCCTCAGCTGTAAACTGGATCAAAATCTCAGAATCACATTCTGAGCTGTGCTACTTACTGGCTGTGTGTCCTTGGCATGTTATTTAACCTCTCTGTGCTTTTTGTTTCCCTAAGCTGTAAAATGAGGATAACAACAGTCTCTACCTTTAGGGTTGTTACAAAGATGAAATAACTCAGGGATGTGTAAGAGCTTAGAATGGAGGCATGGAGGAAGCACCCGATTACGGGAGCTGCTGCCATTATTATTGTTGTTATTATTGTCACGGTCATTTCCACCATCCTGGGCTGCCTCCACAGGACAGTGTTGTGTGCTTCTAGGTCCCTGTGGTTCGCAGGACAGATCTGAACGTAAGAGCATGCGCTCACCTACATTTGCTGAGCGTTCGGGCAGCAGACCACCCCAGTGAGTAGCACAGCTCCCTTCGCTCCGGGGCAAGGCAGCCCAGCCTTAGAGCCCTGGAGCCCAGGCAGCTGACCGTGTGCACCTGGTGTGAACACTCACTGCCTCTGCAGCTTGCTCACCTGCAGAACCGGGTTGATACTACTTCTTCTGTCCACTGCCCTGAATGCTTAGGAAAGCGTGAGCTGTGTGTGCAAAAGGGCTTTGTGGAGGAACAAATATACTGAATTAATATTATTTTTTAAATCATCCTAGGAAGGGTCAGTAGGGCTCAGTTTACAAATCATGGCGTTTTACAACAACCTGTGGGATATGCTATGATAACCTCCCAGGCTCGGGCAGAACTCAATCCCTAGCATCTCAGGCCCAAGCCAGGAGCTCCCTCCTCTCTGCTACTCCCGCCTCTTGCAGGCAAAAATGCAAATTCCCACCTGCCCCCTGGGGGCAGTTCCATCAGTGCTGAACACTGGAGACAGAAGAGGTAGCATTAATTATTCATGTTCTCATTTATTATGCTTCTTTCCCCAGGAAACTCCCAGCTGCCCTAAAGGGCTCTGATGAGAAGGGGTGGGAAGGAGCAAACCAAAACATAAGCCACTTTGTTGTGTCCTGGTTGCACCAACAAAGGTTGTCAAATGGCTGGGAGATGAGGAGGTGGGGAGGGGCAGGGAGACGCGACAGAGGGCGGTGGGATGGGGGGGCACCAGCTCTGCCTACCTGCTGATCCAAATACTCTAGGTTTCTTTGCAACTGAAGATCTAAAAGTTCATCCTACCCGGAGCCCGAGGCCCAGAGGCCACACAGCAACACAAACAAACAGGAACACACAAAAGAAAACAATAAAAAAGAAGCAAAGCAGTTAAGAGTTAGCTGGACAAGGATAGGCCTCTCTCCGCCCTTGAGGAGCTCAGGGGAAGGGGATGCTGGCAGGGAAATTTGTTCTCTACCAGACTCTCCCAGGGAGAGGAGGGACGGCCTCCAGGCCCCAACTGCATCTCTCCCAGGTCTGCCCTCCGCTCCCTGGGAGAGTTGAGCACCACCGGAGCAATTTAGGTGGCACTTCTTAGCCGCTATTTATGGGTTTTCTGGGAAAATGAGTTGTTTCTGGATGGGTGTGTTTGACAAGGGTCAAGGCTATAGAGCCCAGACACTGGCAGAGTGAGAATCAGACAGAGAAAGGAGCAGCGGCCTCCGGGCCTGCCCGGGCCTCCTCCGCCAGCCTCCTGGTGCTATCACGGGGACAAGGATTCCGCCTGTGGGTCTCAGCTGTTCTCCCCCACCCACCCAAGAACAGTGTCTGCATCTGGTTCTCTAAGTGGTGGCCAAAATTCTCAGAACAAATTCCAGGGAGAGACACTGAACGCAGGGAGAAAAAGAGGAGATGCCACACGGGAAATCTTCTCTTCCTCTATCACACTACTTGTCTCTTTCCTCAAAGGTGGCATTCCAGGCAAAGGACAAACTTGAAACAAACACACGTAAGGGAGAAAAGCTGAGGTCTTGCCCATTGCTAGGTGCGCCCCAGTGCATAACCTAAGCCCCCATCCAGGCCCCTTCTCCTGCATGCTGGGGAGGAGAGTTGTGCCGAGGTGGAGAGGATCAGGGCATTGTATGCACCCGGATCTATCCATGCTCCCCTGCCCTGCGTCACAGAGGAGAAGGGGCACCTGCCACACTTGGTATCTGAGCTAGAGTCCTGGCCAGGAGGGAGGAGGTATCCAGAGGCTGCTCAGAACCAGAGGGGCCGGGCACTGGGCACAGAGCATCCCTGGAGTCTGCCCAGTTCAGCTCCACTCTGGGTGGAGGCAGAGCGGGGAGCTCCTAAGGCGGGGTGGGGGCAGGAGAGGACGTACCATCTTATCGTGGACCGTGGGGGATGGTGGGTAGTTGTAGGGGAACAGTGCTGCAGGGACTGGCCGCCTGTCTCCCAGGTAATCATACTGGAAGAGAAACGGATCGCAGAGGTGAGGGGTCCGGCTGGGACACAGACTCCCCAGCAGCTGGAGCTCGAGGTTAGGGGTGTTTGTATTCGGTCCCAGAGCAGATGCCAAACCAAATGCATCGCAGCCCCCCCTCGCAATGATCTAGCCGGGTCCTCAAGATTCGAAAAGACAGAACGCTCTCTGCCCTCTTAAATAAGACAGCACGGTTCCTGGCACAACCTGAGGACAGGCAGAGAGAGCAACATTCCCACTTGGGGGCAAAGCAACACCCCCAGGCCGCTCTCCTAGGGACAGAGCCACAGGCCAGTGGCGACCTCGGCAGCATCGCTGGTCCCGTGGACACAGCCCGGTGGCCCTGTGTCCCAGATGCCCCACAGCTCTGCCTCTTCTCAGCAGATGGCCTTAGGCTTCTGGGGTTCTCGGGGTGAGGAAGGAAGGGCAGGCCGGTGGCTCACCTTGGGGGAGCTGATGGATCGCCTCATCACATAGGCAGCAGGGTCGGCATAGATGTCCTCGCTGCGAGGTGGCAGCCGCTCAAAACGGGCACTGGGTGAGCGGACGGGGGAGTAAATGCGGGCGCGGCTGTAGGAGCCCTGGCTGGGCGAGCGGGGCACGGAGTGAGACCGGGGCTGCAGGGACAGGCGGCGGAGGGAGCTGGAGGCGGCATCCAGCTCGTCATAGTAGACTGGCTGCCGGGAGGGGCTGGGGATCCAGACGGTGCCATCCTGCCGCCCGTAGCCGGCGGGCTCCTTCCACTCGCGCGGCTGGTAGGCAGGGCCACCCCCGTTGCGGAAGGCTTGGCGCTTGTCCTCCAGGGCCCAGGGGGGGCTGATCCGATCGTAGGCGGGCATGGAGCAGATGCTGTCCGGCCGCACCCCTGGCGGGTAGTACTGGTAATCGTCGGGGTACTGCGAGGAGTAAGAGCCATAATACTCAGGGACCCTGCGGGACACGGGCTGGAACCTAGAGGGACTGAGACAGAGAGGACATTGTAAGGACGGCAGACAAAACGGGCACCCTCCACTCACCTGCCTGCGCCCCGGCCCCACCTCCAGGTCCTCCAGCCCAGAGCAGCGTCCTCCAACGGATGCACCGGGCAGAGGTGAGGGGAAGACCCCCGCTCAAAGCCCCCTCACTCCAGCAGCTCCCTGAGGCCAGAAATTGCACCATGCAAAGCTTTGATCTTTGTCTTTTACAGATGAAACACCCCTAGGAAGAAACCTGAAGCCCCACTGGCCACCTCCGTCTCAGTGTGGGACACTCTATCGGATCCTTCCCCGGAGAGGCAAACAGAGGAGAGTCTACCAGGGTCCCCAAGGAGGGCAGTGCAGGGGGCACGAGGGGCAGCTTCCTGATTGCATGAGCTTGTCCAGGACAGTGAGGCCCTCTCCCCAGGGCAGGCCAGGTCCCCCACCCAGGCCAGGCCACCGGCAGTGAGCCCGTGAGCAGGGGCCCGGCCACCGGTGGGGCAGGTTCCTCCTGGGCCCCGTGGTTCCTGAGGCTGCAGCCGGGTCCCTGGAGCTGCCCACACAGGGCAGGAGCCGGGGACCCACTCGCCCTGGTGCACACCATCGGCCAACAAACGTCTCCACGACTTTGAAAGCCAGTCGTGGGACAGAGAAGTAAACTGGTCGAAGAGAGGACCAATGAACTGCTTTGTTTGGTTTTTTTCTTTAACTTCATGTAAATAATGGCTTTCAAACGATTAGAGCTATTCAAAAATGGAGTGAGTGGGTTTGGCTGAGTCCCGTGTTGGTAGAACGCGGGAACAGAGGGTGTCGTGGGGGATCTGTTGCACAGTCGACGACTGACTAGAACAGCTTCAAGGCCCCCCACCCCAAGCTGCGGTTTCCTGGGCTACGAAGGACCCTGCGGAGAGGCCCTGGGGCAGCTGTCCCTTCTGCAGGAAGCAGACAGAGAAAGCAAGAATGGGGCAGCGGCCAAACTCTGAATATGGAGTCATGGGGCAGGGCAGGATTTGGGCAAGCCAGGAGTCATGGGATTTTCTTGGTTTCCCAACTCAGCCTGGCTTCCAGAAGGATCCAGCCAGGGATGCCTCTCGGGCTACCACCCCATGCCCACGCCCCGGCCATAACACACCCCTACCCCGGCCAGGCCTCACCTCCGAAGGTCTTCAGCGGGGGGCACCCCCCGGCGCAGGTTCACCCACTGCTGCAGCTGGTTCATGGAGCTCTTGCGCTGGGCGATTTTGTCGGGGTTGGTGCGAGGTGGGAAGCTCCGCCGGTGCCCCCCGCTGTCTCCGTCCTGGGGCGGGAAGGCTGTGCTCCCTGGCCGGCTCGGGGAACTGTACTGCCAGCCGTTGGGCTGGGCGGGCTGCTCCCCACCCCCGGGGACCCTCGGGCCCTCGGGGTAAGGGCTGCCCGGCTCCGAGGCCGGTTCCGGTCCAGCGAGGACGCCATTGGCTTTCACCAGAGGCTCCTTCTTGACTTCAGGCCTCTCGGGCCTCCTCTCTGCCTTCTCGCAGCCCCGGCCATCACCCTCCCCTCGAGTCTTGGCCTCCGGCTCGGGCTTGGGGAGGCTGTTGTGGGGTGTCTGGTGGTGGTGTTTGCTGGGTGGGATGTTCTCTGAGTCTGGCTTCTCATGGCTGCAAGATGCCAAGGGAGACATAAGTCACTCGAGCCCAGCATGGAGTTGGCAAGGGTGGCAGACTGGGAAGGATGGGCAGGAAGGTGGTGACAGAACCAGGATTCGGTGAATCCCAGTTCTGCTTTGCAAGTCCCACCGCTGTGTCTTCTCGCTCCAGCCCGAGTAATTGCACAACATAACCCACCCCTGCCTGCTCCTGCCACGCCCCTCTGCCCTCAGGTCTTCTCTGCAGGTCACTCTCCACTCCGTCTGCCAGCCTGCTCGGAGCCCTGAGCCCCACCTTCAAGCTACAGCCAAGACTAACTCAGCTGGTCTTGGTTTTCTCCATCGTCTGTCCCTGAGCCAGCCCCCCGCCCGGGTTTGCGCTCTACTGAGGTTTCACAGCAGTAACCACCCTCGATGCCCCAGCGACAAAGGCTTGTTCTGTCTCCTGTAGAAAGTTACTGAACTGCCATGAATCTTTAGCTGCTCATTGGCAGAATGGGGATGATATTACCTCCCCTCCTAGGACTGCTGTGACATAAAGCACGACAGGGACCAGGGCAGAAGTGGCTGCCTCCAAATTCACAGGCATATAAACACACTAGTTCCCTTCTCCAAAACATGTTTCTCCCAGGACTGCCTTTCCGTTAGAATACAGGCTCCACAGGGAAGGCACGTGGCAGGCTCTCTCCACTGTATTCCTAGCGCCTGGTACAGTGCCTTACACATTTATATTTACAGTAAGTATTTGTGAAACGGATGAATGAACTTCTGGAAGTTCGCCCCTTGGTGAAGCGAAACTTGTGACAATTTCCCCCCCACAGCTTCCCTGATTCAACACACTCAAGCATCCTTGCTGAAACATTGCTTGATAAACATGTCCAAGACACGCGAATAGACTTGGAGTCTACACTGTAAAACCCCCTTCTTCTGGATCCCCGTTAACACCCAACTCCAGACTCCAACCCAGCTACCGGAGAGACAGACGCCGAGACCGTGGGTGACGGTGGGTGATGGAGGCGGCCATATGTTGCGTGTTCGCTGCATGGCAAGTGTTTCACACACGCTGTGCCTAGTCCTCACGACAACTCAGGAGGGAGGATTACAGTCGCTGGGTTGGAGCAGAGGAAACTCCGGTTCAGGCAGGCTAAGTCCCTTATACCGAGGTCACACTGTGACCAAGGGGCCAAGTTATGATTCAAACCTGAGTCCACTTTTTCCAAAGATTGTGTGCTTGGTACACACAGCCAAGAGAAACGAGCAAATGGCCCTGCCCTTGGACCCCTGATGGAACCTGCCTGCTCTCTTGGCCTCCCCCAGCTCAGACTGAAGAGGGGCTGGGCAGGGGAAGAGAGACCTCAGGCTCAGATACAAGGGGACAGTTCACACGCTCTCCAGGGTACACTGGGCTCAGCACTAGTGCGGTGCTGGGCCCTTCTTCAATCTTCCTCTTTCTCCTCTCCACACCCCCATGCCCAGGACCCTGGCACTCACCCGTGATGCACAGCTTGGGGCACCGACTTCTGGGCTGGAGGGATCTGTACTCGGGCAGCCTCCCCCATGGCCTGGATCCAGGCCTCCTGCTCCTCTGAGCTCTCGGCACTGAAGAAGTAGGTGCGGACACCAGCATGCTCCGCCTGTGGGGAGAGGCAGTGCGTGGAACTGGCCCCGGCCTCGTCCACCCAGCACACAGTCACCTGTTGGGAGAGGACACCAACACCCACAGAGTCAGTCAGGCCGTCCCCTGCACCTACGGTTCTTTCCCCACAGGAGCTCAGGAGCAAGGAGAGGGATAGCCCACAGCTATCCCACATGCTCCAGCTGCTACCTGCCGTGGCTGGCTCTCTGGACGCCATTAGGCTGCCCAATATAGCCAGGTAAGTCTACCTGCCCCACCTGAGATGATTATAAGCAGGAGGGACAATTATCTCCCCCACTCTCCCATCAAATCCCACGTTTGATTTGAAAGGCAATTACCCGACGTCTGGGGGAGATGACCCCCCGAGCACATGCCAATCTCAGCCCCAGCTTCACTGCTGAGAAGCTACTACTGTCTCCTCCACGTGGAGGGACGGCCAAGCCCCCATCCACGGGCATGCACGGGCACGCACTGGCACACAGACAGAGCACACTACCTAGTTGGCGGCTGCGAGCGGGCACAGCGGGCGGGAACCCAGAAGAGAGCTCCTGTCCAGAGGAAGGGTCCTCACGTGGTCAGAAGGAGGAGAAGCAGAAAACAGGTCAACCAAACACCAGAGGGAGAGACAGAGGACCACATGGCAGGAAACATTGGGGAGCACAGGGAAGAGGGGATATTCTGAGTGTCCCCTTCTACTCAGGGTCACCCCTGGGAACGATGGCACCTGGCAGTGCCCAGTTCCGCCTACCCAGGGGCGGAGAGTGGAGAGTTTGCACCACGGAAATCTGGGCGGGTGGTGGAGGGCAAGTCAGGGAACCCCAGGGCTGACCCCGGCTCTGCTCCTGACCAGCTCTGCGACTGCAGACAGGCTGATTTCCTGCTCTGGCCTTAACTGACGCGTCCACGTCACGGGGAGGGTCTGCCTGGTGAAACTCAAGCAAAAGAGGCCACAGGACTAGATTCTTTCTGGGACCTCAGCATATTCCCAGGTGAGACCCTTAATATCCAGTGAAAATCGGGTAGCCTGGTTTATCTCTGTCGAAGGAAGATCTAGCAGTGATTGAGAGTCTCAGACGTGAGTCTCACTCCAGCTTCTGACCCTTTGGATGCTAAATCCTGGGTCTCCGGGGGTTGGGAGAGGAGAGGACATCTCTGTCCAAGCCTCAGGGCTCTCTTAAGCATAGTCAACCCCACACCCTCCAAGTGCTTTCCTGGCCCGGCCCTCATGAAGTCCCCCTGACTGCAGCCACCCCCACCTCACCTCTACTTGCCCCAGCCCTCAATTTCTTTCTGACAGGAGCCATCACCCAGGGAGAGGCGGGGGCGGGCCTCCTTGCTCTGGGTCCTGCTTGCGGGCCCCACCCTCCAGCAGAGCCCAGCGTGCGGGCAGAGCTCAGGGCGGGGGAGGTGCTGGCAGCCAGCGGAGCTGCCGGGAGGCAGCCGGGATGCGAAACTACACAGGGGTATGGAGACCAGGGGCCCAGCACGCCCTCTGGGTGGAGAACACAGGGTCATTGTAGAGAAGAGAGACACAGGCAGGGCCGGTGGGTGTGTCCTGGGGCGGGTGGGAGAGGGCAGCAGATGAATTCATCGATTCAGTGAGCGCCCAGCCAGCGGCCTGTGTGTGCAGAACTCACTGGGGGCACCAGTCACAAGGAAGGCAAAGACATGCTCTTGCACTTGAAGAGCGCACAGTCACGCTGGGGGACAAAACATGCCACAGGAAACAAGGAGAGAGCAAAGGCAAAGGAACAAGTGCTGTGACAGGGGACAGCAGAGGGCCTGGGAAAAGACAGGGCTATTGATGGGAGCAGGGAGGGGCACCAGCCTGGAACGATGAAAGGGGGCCAGGGGACTGAGGGGCTGCCCCAGAGGGGCGAAGCCCACCGAGCCTCTGCACGGCGGGTTAGGAGGAGGTTAAGGCATCCAAGAGTTCTGCTTGGTGGCCACAGCAGGACAAGCCTCCCATCTGTCTCAGCTCCCGTCCCTTCCCTGGGGAAGGGCCACTGAATAGCCTCAATCAGAACCCTTTGTGGGCCACTGAGCGCAGCCCTCGGAGCGGGTTTTAAAGAGGCCGTGCACTCCTCGGGGTAGGGCATGGGGGGCTGGTGGTGTCTGGGTTGGCGGCAGGGGGCCGTGTCAGTCACTTAGGGATGTTTATCTCACGCCCGCCGCCCGCCGGCAGAGCTCCAAGCTGGAGAGTGTGTGTCTCTGCACAGGTCTGGTGGGGAGGGGGAGACAGGCTGTTTGATTGCGTGTGGGGGTGTGCACGCGTCTGTGTATAGCAGGACTGTTTGCTGTTGGTTAAACAGCCTGTTCCTATTTCCCCAGCTAGAACCGGCTCCGTGGAGTCAGAGCTTTGTTAACTGTTCATCCTGTTCACACCTCTGGCATACAAGACCCTGGGAGGCTGGAAACTAATTATGTGCCAAATAAGTCCCTCCCTGTTCCCGGCGGCGGGACCTGTGCCCTGTGCGTGCTGCCCCACTCTTTTCCGTGGCCAGGTGACTGCCGTCAGAAGGACAGAAGGGGTCAGAGTCCCTGAGGCCCCAGATGCTCAGAGACTGACCGGGGGTGACCTGCAAGTCCCATCATCTAACACCATAATCATAGCTTTGGGTTTGAAGGGTCTTGGGCAGCAATTCCCAAGTGAGGGAGAGAGGGCTTTGTACTAAGAAAATGCATAGTTGATATTATAATTTTATACTTGGGAAATGAAAAGGAACCTATGATTTTTGCATTATAAAACACAAAAAGGATATGGGATTTTTATAGTTTTTAATGGGTCATGAATTTTTAAATGTGGAAAAACACCGGCCTAGGATGAGCCAGCTGCGGGCGCGTCTCTGCGGGGCGGTCCCCCAGGGGTTCCAAGGGAGTGACATGGAGCAGGCAGGCGAGTCCCATTTTCCTGTGCACTTGTTCTCTCCAAGTGCTGTCTGCATAAGGCTTTGCAGCTCTTGATGGGAATGAAACTCAACTCCTAATTTTCTCTAAAGATTGCAATTGGAGTAGTTTGACTCAGAGGGAGGGGTCCAATTCCCCGGGTCCAGGTGGGGAGGAAGAAAGCCTGTTCGGAAAAGATCTCAGAGCCGCAGCCCCTGCATCTGCCAAGAGGGACTTCCCGGGGCAGGCTGCTGGGCCAAAGGTCCAGGGGCTCAGAGCATAACTATCTCCTCCCCAGGAAAAACCCGAGGTCCCACTGCAGCACACCTGCACTGGCCCACCCTGGGGAGAATGACCCAGCGACCCCTGCGAGAAGAGGAGGGGTCCTGGCACAGCCTTATGATAGACTCTTCTAACTCTCGGAGCCACTGCCTACTCCTTCCTCCTCCTCCTCCTCCACCACTGCTGCCACCGCCACTTGGGGTTCCCTGGGGAGATGGGTCTCGATCCTTCTCCATCCCATACGCATCAGAAGGGCAGGCCTGCCTCCCGCACACGACCCCATGACCTGGAGGAGGTGGGCCAACTGACCTTAAACGTGTGCTTGCGGCTGATGTTGTCCGAGGGCTGCACAGCTGCCACCCGGAAGCTCAGCAGGGGAATGCTGCCCAGGACGCTCTCCTCCTTCTCATCTGTCAGGGAGAGAGCACACGGGGGTGTGCACACGTGTGCACGCAGTGGGGGGGGGGGCGTGAGGAGTGTACGGGCCCTGGTACGACAAATATCATTAAGTATTTGTTGCTCATCTGCTATCCGTCAGGCACTCAGGGCCACCTCGCACATGCCAAGAGACACTCCTGGAGCCCGGGAGCAAGGTGGCCCCGCACTTGCTGCTCCTGACGCTGGGAC
Organism: Varecia variegata; assembly: GCA_028533085.1. Lineage (NCBI taxonomy): Eukaryota > Metazoa > Chordata > Mammalia > Primates > Lemuridae > Varecia > Varecia variegata. Next base: position 20,882,820 of record CM052450.1, on the reverse strand, counting down.
TGTGGGAGTGGATAAGAGAGAAGCAGTATCTACCCCCAGGGAGTGAACATTCTAGTGCACAAATAAACAGGTGAACAGCAGGTAACATTCTGGAAGTGTCCACTGTACGTCAGGCACGGTTCCGAGTGAAATGCCTTAATGGATTTAACCCTCCCAACAAGCCCATGAAGAGGTACTGTTATTCCGCCCATTTTATAGGTAAGGAAGTTGAGACACAGAGAGGTTAAGTGATTTGTCCAAGGTTACCTAAGCAGTAAGTGGTAAAACTGGACTTTAAACCCAAAGTCTACTCCAAAGATAGCATTCGTGACCACTGTCCTATCTTGCCTCACTAAATGAGGCCATCCCAGCAGTGACACATGTGACAGGGTATAGGACACAGCACCTCCTGCTCTCTGGCTCCTCTGGGTAACTCTTTGCCCTCTCCCATTGCAGACCCTGTCTACGGTCCGTGTCTCCACGGGGAGATGCACCTCTGCCTGGAGGGCCTGGCCCTGCTGGCCCGACGGACTGGCTACTCGGGCCCCCAGCTGCCCCAGGAGGCCAGAAGGGGCGGGGTGCTCTGTGGGTCGGTGGGGGGCGACTACAAGACCATGGCAAGACCCTCCCCACTTCGCTGGGACTGCTACTTATTCCCCAGGCAGGGGACGCTAAAAAGCCTCCAGCTAGGGTTCAGAAAAAATTTCTGCAGGGCTTATAAACTCCTCGAGCCCCGCTTCTCCTCTTCCTCATCACGGCCACGAGATACGTGGCCCCATTCAGCTTCTCCGTCCAGACCTCAGCCTGGCGCCCAGAGGAAGGGATGAGCCGAAGGAGCAGGGTGGGACTTGGGGCTGGACCCCGCACTGTCTTCGGGAAAGCTGAAGCTGTCACCCTCCAGAGGAGATGGAGCCCCTGCCTGGCAGAGTCCAGCCAGCGTGTCGGGAGTATCCTGAGACCACCTCTCCGGTGGACAGTGACCCCTATTTTGGTATGTTGTACCCCTTTGGGTTCTCAGCTCTTTGGGGTCCTATCCTCACCGCCAGTCCCAAAGTGTCTCCTCTGCAGAGCCCCTGGGTTCCCTCCCAGTCTCCTTCCCCCTGTGGCTCCAGTGTGGCCCTGTGTCTGGGGGCTCAGCACCTGGTCCCGACCTGGGCAGATTCTTCTCCCCCAGTCTTGGGCTTTCCTCTGTAACTGGACCCGGTACACTCAGCCTCTTCCTGCTTTCTCTCCCTGGGGTTCTGGTGGCTGCTACTCAGGCACCAGGGACAGCAGGGCTGGGAGGGGGGTGGGGGCAGGGTGTCCCTGGGAATAACCTTTTGTTTGCCAGAGTTAATGATTCACTGAATTGCTCCCAGGTGGCCTGAGGAAATCAGGGCTCTGCCATTCTGGGGCAAGAAAGTGAAGGAAACAGTCTCTCCTGCCTGAAAATAATTTTACCCTCTCTCTTCTCACCCCTCATGCCTGTTCCTCCCACTGCATCAGCCAGACTCTAGGGCCACCAAGCCGCGCTGGTACCCTCTGAGCCTACCTCGACACAATGTTGCTATGTAGATTTTAAAAATAACTTCCTAGAGGCGGCTGCACCTTTGCCCTCCTTTCTGTGTGTGAGAGAGAGAGCGGGGATGAGCGCTGCGTGGTCAGAGGGTAGAAGCTGGAGCATATTCGTTGATTTAGGATTCAGCACCTACTATGTGCCACACCCTGTTTTAGGTGCTGTGGGTACAGAAGGGGCCAAAACTGGCCAAAATTCCTGCCTTCGTGGATGGGATCCTACATTCCGGTGAGACAGGAGAAAGATCTGCACACAACTCCGATTAGTAGGTGACCTGCTAGTAGTAACTAGTGACCTTCTCCTCTTCGCCCGTTTCCTCTCTCCCCCGCCCCTCCAGGACTCCACCGTGCGTATGACGGCCTTGTTCACCCACCGGCCTTGTTCACCCACCGTGTCACCAGCCAGGACCTGGAACTCTGCCTGAAACCTAGTAGGGATCATTGAATATGAGTGGAATAGGCAGGTGTATGAGGGAGGGAGTGAGCTCTGTCCTTAGCCACTGTCACACACCCCCAGTGCCGGGACCGCAGTGGGGAGACCAGCCCTGCCGACGCCCACCCAAAGCAGAGCCTGGTGATACGGCGGAATGAGGAAGAGCGTATCCCCATCCCTGCCAGCCCAGGGGCAAGCTCACCTTTATAGTAGAAGAGGCAGCGATCCAGCAGGACGAACCAGCGTTTGTTCCACTGCTTAACCCCGGAGCTGGCCTTCGGGACACACGGAGACACGGACGTGAGGGGCTGCAAGCTGGGCATGGGGGGGAGGGGGGAGGCAGCAAAAACAACTCCACCCCCGTCATAGGGACATCCTGGCTCTGGCTGCAGCTCCACCACCACCGCATGGCAGCAGAGCCCCGGAGACCTCGGACACAGGGAACTGACATTAGATGACTGGCCGGGACCTCCCAGCTCTGTCATTCTGGAGCTCAGTGCCACCCCTGGGGAAGATGAAGGGGCAAGAGATGAGCCAGAATGAGTGAGTGGAAGGACAGGCAGGGAGGGTGGCAAGGTCAACCTGGGGAGAGCTGGTGGGCCCCAACACTTGAAGGAGACACCCCTCCCTCCCCACAGCAAGTGGGGCCTGCTGAGAACAGCCAGTGGGTTGCTCCGACAGGGTTGGTGACCCAGCATATTTCAAAGTCATTGCACCTGCCATCAGGAGACCTGGCCGGATTCCCAAATTTGACACTAATTTCTCTGTGTGACTTTGGGAAGATACTCAACTTCTCTGAGTCTTTATAAAATTAGGAGACTCATTCACAGAGACAACGGAAGGACGTACCAAAAAATATACAGACTGCCGTAAGCACAGAGGAATGACAATGTCACGAGGAGAAAGTGGTGGCTACAGCGGGCAGAACGGCAGGGTGGCCTCACCTGTTTGAAGAGCCAGCCGGCCTTGGTGACAGGTGCATTGGGGTTCCGCTTCATGGAGTGTGAGCGCTTGCCAAAGGCGACGGCTTTGCGGGACGTTCGAGTCGCCTGTGGGTGCAGACAGAGAAGCTGGACTCTCTTCCTTCCTCCTTTCCCCCCCACCCCCACGGAGCTGCGTCTCTCTGGGGTGACCCCTGGGTGCCCTCGAGCCAAGGGGCCCAGGTGTGAATCTTGGATCTGTCACTAACTCAAGGGCGTGGCCTTTCAGTTCTGTGGCCCTTTTTCTCATTTCTAAAATGGGGCTCAAAATTATAGTCCTAAAAAAAATAAAATAATAATAGTCCTACCTACCTGTCTCACAGCTTTTTTGTTTTTGCTTTTGAGAAGAAAATAACAGGATTTCGCATTTCGCTCCTGGCCTATCCTCCGTCCCTCTTACCCTGACCCCTTTCGTGACGTAAGAGAAGCGCATTTGACCATAATTCCCGCAGCGCTATCCCCACAGGGCTCTCTGTGTCGTCCCGGCATGCACAGAGCTGGGAGGACAGGCGGGTTTTCTCCTCCTACTGCCACAAGGACACTGTCACTCTTCCACGTTCCGGCAACACTCTGTCTTGAAGCATCACTGCCTGACCTCCCACTGTTTGACCCTTCCCATCACTGTCAGCTTCTAGATCGTTCTTCCAGAGTCTCAGGATCTTGATGTCAGCCTCTTCCTCAAAGTCCCAGTCACTGTGGAGAGCGTCACTGCTCCTGAGGGTGGCCCACCCAGTGGCCTAACCTGACACTACCTTGGCGTCCTCAACTCTAGCCTCCTCTGCCTCCCTCCAGCTGCTCACCCCAGGGCTCCGCCTTAGACCTTGTCACACGAAAGCCCCCACCACTGCCATCTGCCATCTCTGCAGTCCCGCTTTCTGATTGCAACACCCACCCTTGGGGCTTCCTCCCTCCACTGCCCACCTACACCGGCTCTTCTACCCATCGAGGCCCCTCGACTCTCCCCTTTCTTTCTAGACCCCTCAGCTACCTCCCGGTTTTAGTTATTTTCCCTACAAGGCCTGGGTCTCATGGTGGACTCCCCAAAACCCCATCTACTGTCTTTCTGCTTCATCTTCTTTAAAACCCAGTGCCATATTCCAAATTAATCACATCACCCACACTCCCAGCCAGATCACAGTGCTGCTGGAGGAAAAAACCGCACCGCAGGACAGATGAGGCTGTCCCCAGGCGCAGCTGGGCTCAGCCCCAGACGGCAACCAGCCCCCACACCCTCCCCGTTCTCCCAAGCCTCTGACCGCCCCCCCCTCCAGGGGACCTGGCTCCTCCAGAGAAAATTGAAGTCATCAGACACGCTCTTCCTCAATTTCACACCCTTTCATCTAGAAAACGACTGCCCTTCCCACTGTCTTTGCTCTTTCCTTCCAATGTCAAAAGAAGAGGTGTCACTCTCCTTGCCAAGGCTCACACCTCTGACCCGCCATCTCCTCTGAGACCCCTCCCAGGATCATCTCCCCACACGTGTCTGTGATGTGTCGTCCTCCCCTGGTTTCTTCCCCCCCCCCGGCACACGGGCTCAAGTCTCTCCCTCTCAAAGCATCTTTGTCTCTCTCACGCTTTTAGCTTTCCTCTGACTTGCCCTTTTTGCAACATTCTCCTGTGGATTTCTTTCTCCTGAGGCTCTCTTCCTTCCTCCTCCCTCTCTAGGTTCTCAAACTGCCTTGTCTTTCATGACTGTCCCTCTAGATCAGTTGTTCTCAAGGAGGGTGGGGCTCTTTTGTCCTCAGGGGACATTTGACAGTGTCTGGAGACGGTTTGATTGTCACAACTGGAGGGGCGGTGCTACTGGCATCTCGTGGGTAGAGGCCAGCGATGCTGCTCGACACCCTACAACGCACAGGACAGTCCCACGCCACAGAGAATCATCCAGCCCCCGCGGTTAACAGCGCTGATTTGAGAACCCCTGGTCTAGATGTTGGTCTTCTACAATGTTCTGCTCTGAGCCCTCATCCCTTCCTGCTCTTCACTCTCTTCCTGGGTCACCGAGCACGCTCTTTGAAGCCTGCAGAAATAGCTGGGCAGGCTAGGATTGCCCAGGATTCCCCAAGATCCCACTAAACACGCACTGAAGGCATTTCCTGCCCGACAGCTTGCCTTGAGGGCTGGACCTACCCGGATGTTGGGCCGCTCTGGAGGGACCTCAGACACCATGTTGTGGTTGGATATGTCACTGTTGGTGGTAGCCGGGCGTTTCCCACCTGTTTTATTGGACATGTCCAAGGCCGATCTGATTTCAAATTGACCAGAAGAAAGAGACCAGTCAGAGCCAAGAAACAACGGACCTCACCCAGCCCTTTTCTCCACCCTGCCACCCACTGTTCCACAAAATTGGACCTCCTGAGTGCCACTGAGAGGTCATCTCAGCCACTCCTTTGGCTCTTCCAAGATTATATGCCAGTGATCCTGGACATTCTCCTCTTTCTTGCCTACACAGTTAGTTTAAAAACCTAGACCCTGGGACTCCAGAACTCCTTTTTCTTCTACTGGCCCAGCGGCCTATGAGAGTGGATCGATTATCCCTTTTTTCTTTCTCCTTTCACGCAGTGAGCAGGATGCACAGTGACAGGAATTCGCATCTGGCTCTCATGGTGATTCCAGGTTTCCTCAGGGCTTCCCCGAAGGCCTCAGGTGACATGCCACCCTCACACCTGTCTTCTACTCCATCGGGTCACATATACAGGGTGTGACAACCTGGCTTCCGCCAGACCCCAGGACAAGTGGATGAGGGTGTCAAGCCAGATGGGCCTCAGAAGCTTCTGGTCCTCAGAACTGAGGTGACCCCACTTCCCTCCGCTCCCCTTCCTTCCCAGCGGCAAGGGGGCAGCAGGATGGTGGCGGTTAGGGACAGAAAGGCCGAACAGCAAGTGGGTGCGAACTTACGTTTTCAAGTCAAATTTTTTGTTTTCCTCTGGGACCTGGCCAGTCACCGGGTGTAGGAATGTGTTCCGTCTTTCATTGTGGCTGCAGAGGCAAAAAGAGAGAGAGGTCATGGTACAGATGAAGAAGGCAGAGACGTAAGCCAACGGCTGTACAGCCCTGGGCAGTGACAGGGACAGGTGACAACGTAAGGAGCTTGCGCCCCTGTCCTCCGGTGGGGCCCGAGGCAGGCACAAGGGAAGGCCGGGCTGGCTGCAGTCGGGATGGGGGTGGGGGTGGGAGTGGGAGGTGGGAGGTGGGAGGAAGAAGAAATGAAACCTGGTCACCTTTCACTAGTCACCGTTAACTACTTCCTAGAGATCCCTAGCGCTGGAAATACCCACACTCAACTCTGCCAGTGGCCGTCCTAGGTGTGGGGAGGGAGCGGGGAGGGGTTCCCAGTGCCATTCAGCGTTGTCAGGATGTCACACGTGGCAGCTTCCCTCCCAGCAACAAGCGCCTGCCGTGCTCCACATAAAAAATGCTCCCTCATCATTTGCTGACTCTCTCGTGACCTTGAACTCCTGCTGCTGCTGCTTTATGCTTCATCTGGTTCTTAAAAGGAAATGGGAGATCCAGAAACTCCATTCTTAAGCTTGGGCTGGGACCCACCCCCACCCCCACCCTAAGTCCAGGGTCTAAGGGCTACTTGATGTGGCTGAGACCTCCGGAGCTGTCAGGCTTGAAGGTCAGCGCTGGCTGGACAGTCAGATCTCATTAAGGGACGCTGTGGCCGGAGAGGGTGGGGTGAGGATGGCCTGCCAGGAAACAGGAGGGAGCATGGCGGGGGCGGGGGGAGCACACAGACAGATGGGGAGCAGGATCATGCAGGTTCCTTTGGGGGGTCCTGCTGTGGCTCTGCTGGATGCCTGAATGTCAGGACATTCCCCAGTGGGCTCTCGGGGAGACAGAGGAAGGCAGCAGACAGAGCTTGGCGGGGGGGGGGGGGGCGATGCTATGGGTCTAAGCCACAGATGGCAGTGTCTGAGATGGAGTCTGTAAGCGGGGCACACTTGGCAAGAACGTAGGAGTGGAGATTCAAGCATCCAGCCAGTGGGGGACGAGGTGAGTTTTAAGGTCCTCTTCGCCCATCCCTCTCGAGAAAGACCGTTAGAGCCCGGGGCAGGCCTCAGTTTACCCTTAGAAGCAGGCATGGGACAGAGGCCACCCACAGCAAGGGGCCCCAGCTCTGCTTGACGACAGGTCAGCCAGCACCAGAGGAAGGGGGTCCTAGCTTGGTCCCTTCAGCTGCATAAGGGAAGTAAAACAACCTTTTAGGGACCCCTTTTCAATAGCCCAGAATACATCCCAGCCATCGGACTGTCTGCTGAAGCTAAAGATAATATCAAAGGGTGTTTTTCCAGCTTGCAAAGCAGTCATGTTCAGATCTCGCCCAAAGACACGCAGGAGCGGGAAGCACAGCAGGCAACAGCCACAGTCTGTGCAGAAATCTGGGCTTTGCAGCCCAGGCTTGCCAGGGAGGACCCCAAGTCTGGCCAGCGCCCACCAGGCCTGGGTCCTAAGTCTAGCAAGTCTGCTCCCCACTTCCCAACTTTATTCCCGCCTCCCTCCCAGGTCCAACAAGGATGCTCTCAACCACAGGGCGTCTCTGCAAGGAAGGGTAGCTGTTTCCAGTTGTCCTTGCCACCGGCTCTGCCCCATTTGGGAGTCCAGGGGACAGGCAGTCTGTGACAACTAAGATCCCTGAGGTGCTAAGTTTTCTGCTTTTTCCCAGTGGTGCAGAGCACAGCCCCCGACCCCAACCCTCCAATCTCCTTCTGCTCTGCATGTTCCCAGTGGTAACTGCTGGAATCTTCCCTGCAGACCCTGTTACAGATGGACACACACACAGAAGCAGGCAGAGGCTGCTGCCAACATCATGAGTCTTCTAGGGCACGGCACACCTCTCCCTGCCCTAGACTCTCCTACCCAGCAACCCCTACAGATGACGTCCTCTCTCCATCCTGGCGCTACCAATTTCAAAATAGCTTCCCCTTCAAAAGCACTGCAATGCAGCAACCATTGACCTAACTGCACTTCCTTCTCCAGGTCATCTCAAGCAGGCCCCTCACGCTGAAGCCCCCAGAGCCGCACAGGATGAGCTGCCGGCTCAGCCTGCTCTGCCTTAACTTGGCTCCTGGTCCGTGAAAGAAATCCCTACCTGACCCGTCGATCGGCCCGAAACTTCAACATCTTTTTGGCAGCTCCGTCCCCAGTTTGGCAGCCTCAGAGGACCCGCCAGCCACCCTGCTCCTACCATCCCTCCGAGAGGTAAGTCCTCCGGTCCACCTTGTAACGCCGTGGCAGAGACGCAGGGCACTCGCTGGCAGAGACTCTGCCGGCCGCCCCCTCCTCCCGGCTCTGGCACAGGAGAAGGGGCAGGGGGCTCTTCCTGGGTGGTGGTAGGGGTCGCCCAGGTGCCCTAGGCGGCCTGTGACTTCCTAACATTCGGCCAGAATGCTACCCGAGTACCGGAGGCAGAATAAGCAAGGAGGGGACGATCTCCTCCCAGCTCAGATCCCCAAGGCGAAAATGCTGAAGTGGAGAGACAGGCACACACGGAGCAGGTGTGCCGCTTCCAGGTAGTCCGACCTCACTGAGCTAAGGACACAGTAGCGGGGCGGGCGCAGGAGTCTGGGGCTGTGCTCCCATCTGCACGGCAGAAACTCACGCCAGCCCGACCTGCAGGGGGACCGTCCTCCTGCCTCCCCAGCTCCTAACTCAGAACACGGGCTCTTGAGCTGAAAATCAACTTGTTTCTCAGAGACGCTTCGGATCCCATGGGCACAAGGGTTAAAGGAGGCTCCAGATTCACTTGCTGTTATTGCTGCCGCTGCTGAGAAGCTGAGATTGAGTGAGTCTCCTTTCTCCTCTCTCAGCCTGCCCAGCCTTCTTCTGCGCGGACGGGAGCAGAATGAATGAAGCCTCTCTGCCCCCGGCCCCCCACATGCTGCCCTGAGACACAGTGCCCGGCCGCTCGCCCTCCGCGTGCGGGGGTCCGGCTACCGCCAGTCGGGCAGATGGGCGTGGACGTTGTGGACCCAGAGCTGGTGCCAAGGATCGGGCTTCTTCGCTCAGGCAGAATTGAAAGAAAGCTTCCTCCTAAGGATTACGAGGAAGAGGGCAGCAAATGGGGCTGGAGAGGGGGGTCATTGTGTGTTTATTGTTGAAAATCTTCCCAGTCGCAAGATGATAAATTCCAGCTGGTGACTGTCAGATCTGCTCAGGAGCGAGGAGGTTTGTATTGACGTTAATTCCCCTGAATTCTCCAGAGGCCAAAGATGGTCACATCTCCCCCTTGCCTAATGCCCTTGTGTCTTAGGATCCCTGGATTGCAAAGGCCTTCTGACAGCCATCTCGTCCAGTCCCCTGCCTCTAGGCAGGCTGCTCTCCAATCAGTCCTTGCGCGTGCCTTGGCTGCCTGTGAAGTGGGCTAGCAAAGGAGGCTCCAGACCCACTGCTCCCTGGCGCTGCCAAGATGTTCTTTTTGATACCAAATTCAGTTCCTCTGGCTTCCTATGTTATTCTATTTTGTCTTCACATGACAGATTCCTTTCTGACTAACGTGGTTCTTTTTAGCAGCACCAGGCATTCTGCTGACATCATAGTCTGTTGCTATGGCAATTCTGTGATGTCACAACAGACACTGAAAGGGAGGGGCTCATCTAATTTTTTTGGAAGGAGGGCAGAGCTTGGTCAGGAAACAATGCAATCAGTGAATGGAAAAGCAAATAGACAACATCATTATCGCACCCACAATGGGACAAGCTGGTTGGATATCATTGGGGTCAACAGCTAATCTTAAATCCAAAAGGTCAACATATTCAGCCATTTCGAGGGACTTTTGCAAATGATTTACCCTGGTGACAGGAGTCCTCAGTGTTTAGGTCACACCCTCTCCCTGGCCCTAATCTGGTTACTTGGGCCCTGCTGTGGTCACAGAGAGCCGGGCC
>CM052450.1:20837080-20872487 GCA_028533085.1 Varecia variegata | reverse complement strand
CTGGGCTGATCTCTCTCCTTCCCCGTCCTCAAAATCTACCGATGCCTTCTGGGTTCCCGATCCAGCAATTTGAGAGTCCAGCTGACCAGTGACTTAGTTTTCTCATTTTAACAGGAAAACAATGATATGAAGTGATGTCTTTTTTTTTTTTTTTTTTTGAGACAGAGTCTTGCCCTAATGCCCGGGCTAGAGTGCCGTGGCGTCAGCCTAGCTCACGGCAACCTCAAAGTTCTGAGCTCAAGCAATCCTCCTGCCTCAGCCTCCCGAGTAGCTGGGACTACAGGCATGCACCACCATGCCCGGCTAATTTTTGCTATATGTATTTTTAGTTGTCCAGATAATTTTTTTCTATTTTTAGTAGAAAAAATCACTCTTGCTCAGGCTGGTCTCGAACTCCTGACCTTGAGCGATCCTCCCGCCTCGGCCTCCCAGAGTGCTAGGATTACAGGCATGAGCCAACCCCTCCGGGCATGAAGTGATGCCTTGTTCGGTAGACAGCACTGCTTTCCCACCGGACCAGACACGGGGAAGAAAGGCTGTGAGGCTCTGAAGGAGTATGGAACACGGGGGAAAGTGAAACTCACTCGGGCTCTGGTCCTTACACTGGGAGGCAGGCAAGGAAGGCCCATTTCAGAGTCAGGGAGGCTGAAGTGTCCCCAGCCACTGTGACAGGAGAGAGAAGACAAAGATCGCGTCTCCTTGGGTTTCCCAGTCCCTGCTATTCCCCCAGGCTGAGCTCCCCATCTCCAGGAAGGGAAGGGAGAGCTCCATGATTCGGGGAGACCCCGCCTTCACAAGGCCTGCCCCAGAACACGGTGATGAAAGCCACAGTCTGGGGACCGTGTGACGTGGGGTGGGGGTACCCACAGACGGTAGCCTAACACCACCTGCTGGGTGCGGAGGGAGAGGAGGGCATCGTGCACAGACCACCCATACCTGGGCCTTGCCTATGGCTGAGCCCTGCCGCGCCCCACGGGCGTTACTGAATAGCTGTTGGACGGAGTGGACGGAGTGGCTGCAGGCGCAGGCGGCGGCTGCCCAGGGCCTGGAGGAGGGCACGGCTGTCCTGGTTGGGATGACGCGACTGAAGGAGGCAGGAACACTCAGCCGCAAATCCCTCTCACGGGGGACGAGGGGCAGATTCCATCTGCTCAGGCCCTCCTCTCCCTCCCCTCCCTGCTGGCCAGCCCGACTCTGATAAGAGGCTACAAAGCGGGAGCTTTGTCTGGGGAGGAGAAAGCTATAAATCAGCTGCAGCAGGAGGGCAGGAGCCCGGACAGCTGCTCCTGGAGGACGGAGCCTCCCACCTCGAGGGCAGCCTGGGGAGGGGTGGCAACGGCAGGCTCTAGTGTGTCTCTAGTGTGGTGGTGCTCCTCACCTGTCCGGGGAGACCTGCTCTGCCCCCCGCCCCCGGGAGGGCTTGGCTGGTCTTCTCTCTTAGCCTGGGAATACCAGGGCAAGCTGGGACACAGACGGATTGCGGGAAAATCTGAACACCTCTGTTTGCCAGAATCGAGGAGTCTGCAACTTCTCGTGTACTCGGGGAGCTTGCCAAGGGCTCCGAGAGCAGAGGAATCTCCCCGGATCCCTGTCTGCTGCAGGCAGGCTCCAAAGGGAGCCTGGGAACAAGGGCTACCCGTGGAACCAGCCGGAAAATGACTGCCTGGGAGATGTCGCTGTCTTCCCCCTCTGTGGACTGAGACAATCCTTTGTCAGCTCCCCTGACCTCCCGGAGAACAGCGAGATCTGGAAAGGGACTTGGCGAGTCTGTGAAGGAAGCTGTCACATGACAGCAAAGAATAGACAGTGTGTGGACTCTCCTTAAGGAGAAGGGCCAGACCAGCAGTCTCAGGGTCAGGAGTCTCAGCAGCTGACACCACTAAGTTACCTAGCTTTCTGGCTCTCAGTTTCCCCATCATGGGGAACAGCGGAGTGATACTGGGGTTGCTGGGAGGACATATTTAAAGTGTCTAGGAGAGTGCTCGGCACATAATAGTTGCTCAGTAAGAGACTGATATTATATTCATTAATAAAATAAGGGAATAAATAGCTGTGCCCAAATCTGCACCATCCAATTCAATAGCCACTAGTCATATGTGGCTATTCAAATTTTAATTAAAATTGAATAAAATTAAAATTTCAGCTCCTCAGTTACACTAGCCACATCTCATTGGGGCTCAGTAGCCCCAGTGGCTGGTGGCTGCCATATTGGGCAGAACAGTCACAGAACATTCCATCGAGAACTTTCTACTGGACAACACTTGGCTACATGTTCTCTAAGCCACCTTCCAGTTCTAACATTTTTAATTCTATGAAACACTTAATTCCAAACCAGATTATTCTTCCACCAGCTGATATGTGCTCAGTGCCCTCAGGAAATACAAGTTCCCTTATAGTCCTAAGGTAAACCAAAAAAAAAGGAAAATTTGCTATCAACAACAAAAAGTTAAAAATTAAAAATCAAGTGATACATTCTAAAGTCCAATCAAAATTAATTTGGGCAATCCATTGTTTTTAAATCGCATGCATTAAGACATCTCCCGGGGGTTTGCAAGTATTGTTACTAACCGTGCAGGCCTGGTGGGAGGCAGGTTATGGAGCAGCTCCAGGAGGTGGGGAGGGCAGCATCGGCAAAGGGGAAGGAGTAGGGGAGGAGTCTAGAGACAGGGGAGCCTGTTCCACCCGCCATGCTGTCCTTTCCCTTCTTGGACTGGCGACCTCTGGCTGATGCTGGAGGGAGGAGGAGGAAAGGGAGGTCCACAGGGCCCTTTGGTCCAGAGGGGGCGGAGCTAGCATGGAGGGGATAAGACAGAGGGCTGCCACCAAGAACAGCAGGCTTAGCATTCTTCCTTCCCTGCACCCACCCAGACCGAGGGACTGAGGTCACCATAGGGAAACAGCCTAGTCCTAAACAAACAGCACAGAAGCAGGTGTCAGAGTGTGCCCATTGATAATCATGGCTTATAGAGAGGAGGGAAGATCTCAGAGGAATGGAAGAGGTGCTTCCCAGCCTGGACTCAGCCTAGAGCACCCGCTGGCTACAGCCCAGACAAGGGAGGGCCTGGGAAGGGCGGCAGGGAGGCAATCAGACAAGGGACACCGCTGCCCCCTCCCCTGTCCCCCTGCATGCAGCAGCCTTGAGGGAAGACTGCGCAGGGAAGCTGTGACAAGGAGGAACAGAATGCCTTGGGAGGGGAGTAGAGACGGGAAAGGGAAAGGGATGCTGGCAGGTCCCAGCCAAGAAGGAAGCCAGCCTTGGTAAGTGACACCTGAGTAACAGGTGAGTCAGCCTACACCTGTTGGAGTATATGAGCAACAATTCTCTTGCTGCAACTTCTGGCTGGGCCAGGGAATAGGACTGGTTGCATAATTTGTAGAGCCCCTTGTTCAAAACTTAAGAATTTCCAGGTGGCAACAGCAGAGCATTAAATTTCTGAGCGTGGGGCAACTGCACAGGTTGCCCTCCCCTGCCTGACCTCCCCTGCCTGGGAATAACAATCTCTCTACACTTCTCCTCAAAGTGCGAGGATGGAGGCTGGCTAGTCTCATTTGCAGCTGTCTCTTAATACGCAGCAGAACACAAGTATCCCCATCCTTCTCCCATGCTCTACTTCCTCCTCTTTCTTGGCCTCAAATGCCCAGAAACTTGGCTGCTTCTGCTCTTGCCCTGCTGGCTCTGGTGGCTGGCACCTCCCCTCATTGTGCCTGGTTTCTGTTTGCCTATGGACAGCCCGGCCAGAGGAAGCACCACAGCTGAAAGCCACGGGGGGTGGGAGTTACCTTATCTCTGCAATCTGCCTTCCAGACTGGCACAGGCAGCACCCTGTTCCTACCCAGCAGGCTCTCCAGGGCCCAGAGTCCCTGCCCAGGTCTGAGCCAACATCACCATTATGTCATCAAATCTTTTTTCTCCCAAGAAAGAGGCAGGAGAACAAAGGGGCTCCTAGCTAAGGGGGTAGGAGGTAAAGTCAACATTTTTTGGTAGCAGTCTCTCTTCTTTTAAAATCACATGTGCACGTGTGAGTATACACACGCAGAGACACCATCAGCTGAGAAGTCAGCGTACCCACCTCCTCCAAAGCCAAGGAACTCTCGTCCACACCCCCTGCGCAAGCCTGACATGTCACGGGAAGGTGCCTGGGTCAAAGAGCACAAATCTTTTGGACAGTGAGGGGACAAGGGACCTGAAGGGGCAATTGAGGGAAGAGGGACAACAGAAATCTAAATGCCAAAGACTGGTTCTCTTTCTATCTGGATTTCAGTTTTGCTCCCAAATGACAACTTTGTCGTCTTAGTGAGTGAAGAGTTCTCCCCTCAACTCTCTGCAGCCCACTGCAACCCCGTTCTGTCCTACCCTACACCTCTCCCCACACCTGACTCTAAATAAAAGGATAAAGGCAAGAGCTCAGCTATCCTGGTCTCCTGTGCCTGTGTCCCTCCTGCCTTCCTGCTGTGGCCCGGTCTCGGAAGAGGTCGGCCCTGCTTCTGCCCAGAGCTGCGGAGCCCCTCTCTGGAGACAATGGCCCAGAGAGGCAGGAAGAACAGCAGCTCCAGCTTTGTGTGCAGGGTGGCCACACAAAACCGTTGTCTTGGTATCAGGACAGACAACAGTTTGTATCTCCAGCTTCTGTGCTACGTAGTTTACTCCCTTGGACTCAGATAACTCTGAAGATTTCCTTCTAATAAACAGTAATGGTACTGGAATCCGGCCCCAAGCTGAGAATTTGTGTCTGGCTGTAACAAAAGCCCAGTCCAGCTGATAGAATGGGTATATCTCATGCTTCCTTCTCTGCTGCAGAGCCTCCCAGACAAACAGACCAGACAGACAACCACTCACTCACCGGCTCTTCTTTGCTGTCCCCTCTGCTGCCTCTAGCCCTGACTCCTTTCACACTCAGGAACAGGGAAAAGGTTTCCCTTTAATACTCACCAGGTCCCTGGTGGGTAGCAATCATTAACAGCCACACATGCTAGCTGGCCTTAACCCCTTCAGCGCTGGGGTGCCTCCAGCTGGCTGAGTTCAGCCCTGTCCCCTCTACTCAGCCCTGAGAAAGTAGCAACTCCCACCTTGGTGCCATGCACCTGAGTAATGCCGCTGCCTCCCATGTGGAGAGGGAGAGCCCTCTAGTCCCACCCAGGCCGCCCCGCCTGATTGGAGCACGCTCGCAACCTGAGGCGCTTGGCTCTGGCACGATGCCCAATTGGATGAGCCCACATTATGAAATATTTGCCTGGCGGCCCAATCGAGGAGCTGGGATCTGGGGGAGGGATGATATTTTTATTTATTCCTGGAGGAAGGAGAGCAGACAAAGGTAGTATAGCATCCCTAGCCCTGGGGTGGGAGGCAGTTGGGAAGGTGGTCTTCAGCTCTGCATAACCACCTCCAACCGCTCTGCCCAGGTACAGTGCGCTAATCCGCGAAGGCTTCTCAGCAATTTGATCTCCTGGCTGTTTAGCTAGATGGTTTCTTTGCCTTAATATCTCTCTGCCCTCAGGACTTTGGAGAGTGGAACCAGGAATTGTAAGAGAAACTAAGAGGGGAAACGCATTGACAGGCAAAGAATTCAATTACATGAATTGCTGTATAAACTACGCAACCACGGGTATTCCTTATATTTCGAAGTCGCGGCGATCATTTTTGCATCGGCGGAGGATTCAGATGAAAAGTGGGCAGGAATGAGTAGAGCTAAATCCCCCCTTTATCCCTTTAAAAATAAGCAACTGATTTGGGGAAATCTAAATCCAGCATAAAAGTACCTATGTTTAGGGCACATGCAAATCTATGCAGATATATGCAGATGAGCAGCTCCAGGCTTGTCAGAGTAAGTCTTTGCCAGGATTTTCCTAGTTTGAGAAGAAATCAAGTAGTCCCCAAACCCCATATCAGAGCATCTCACTAGAGGATAAACATATCAGCAGAGCATAAAGTACTCACTAGCACATATTTATTGAGGATTTACTACCTATAAAGCAGAGCGCCTTTAAATATAGCCTAGTAGGATTTTTCTTCTTTACCATGATCATAAATCTGGCAGGATACACAGGCGAATTCTAGCGCACTCTCTCCACACCCACAACCAACACTGCCTTCTCCTTTCAGGCCCCGGGGAGTGACTTGGCTGCTCTCCCTCCTGCCAGCCTGGGTTTAGTAGCTGGCACCTTATCCTTATCACCCCTGGTTCCTGTTTGCCTATCAGTCCTCCCGGCACTGTGCTCAGGACCCTGCTTTAAACCAGCCAGGGGGCCTTATCTTATCTCCTGGGCTGCCTTCCCAGTAGCCTGGTGGCTGGCGGGCCTGGCTTCTTAAAGGGGCTGCACTGCATTCCCACTCACTCCTTTCACCCTCAAGAATATCCAGGGATCTGGGGGTGTTCTACTTGTGTAGGATCAGAATTTACCACACTCCTCCTCCTTTCCACCCCTTACAGCACAATGACATACTGACTTAAAACAGATAGAGATGCTTATGTTTTTACATGCCATTTTAAATGCTTATCATGTCATGCAGATGCCTTACACCTCAGTATTTCCAGGTTCCTGCTCTGTTAAATTGGAATTTTAAAAGGGGGGAGGGAGAGGTTCAGGATACAAAGTCGATATAGAAAAATCAGTTGTATTTCTATACACTGACAACAAATGATGCGAAATTGAAATTTTAAAAACACCACTTATAATAGTGTACAAAAATATGAGATACTTAGGGATAAATTTGACAAAAGATGTGCAAGATCTATACACTGAAAACTACAAAACATTGGTAAAAGAAATTAAAGTCTAAACAAAGATAATATTTTCATGGATCAAAAGGCTCAATATTTGTAAGATGTCAAATTCTCCCCATATTTTTCTAAGGATACAACACATCTCAATCAAAATCCCAGCAGATTCTTTGTAAAGTTGACAAGATGATTCTAACATTCACATGGAAATTCAAAGGACCTAGAAAAACCAAAAACTTTGAAAACGAAGAATAAAGTTGGAAAACTTAGACTACCTGGCTTCAAGATTTATCATAAGCTACGGTAATCAAAACAATGTACTGTTGGCATAAAGATACACGTATAGATAAAGGGAACAGAACAGAGAGTTCAGGAATAAATCCACGCATATTTGGTCAATCGGTTTTTGACAAAGGTATAAGGCCATTCCGTGGGGAACGACAGCTTTTTCCATACATGGCGCTGGAAAAACTGAAGATCCATATATCTAAAAACAAAAAACAAAAACAAAAAAACCTTGACCCTGTCACTAAAAAATTAACTCAAAATGGACCACAGACCTAAATGTAAGAGGTAAAACTACAAGATTTCTAGAAGAAAACAGGAGAAAAATCTCAGTGACTTTGGGTTTGGCAAAGATGTCTTAAATATGACATAAAATGCACCAACTATAAAGAAAACTTAATAAATTGAACTTCATCAAAATAAAAAACTCTGTCCTTCAAAAGACAGTTACAAAAATGAAAAGATAAGCCATAAACTGAGAGAAAATATTTGTAAAACCCACAACCGACATAGGACTCTTATCTAGAACATGTAAAGAACTCTCACAACTTAATATGAAGACAGCAAACAACATCAAAGAAGATATACGAATGTCAAATAAAGTACATGAAAAGATGCTCAACATCTTTAGTCATTAGGGAAATGCAAATGGAAACTACCATGAGATACCATTACATGCACCCACTAGAATAGCTAAAAGACTAACCCTACCAAGTGTTGGCAAGAATGTAGAAAAACTAGAACTGACATACTGTTGGTAAGAATATAAATGGTATATCTGCTTTGGAAAACAGTTTGGCAGTTTCTTAAAAAGTTAAACATACATCCACCATACAACCCATGAATTCCACTCCTAGGTATTTACCTGGAAAAAATTAAAGCATAGGCACAAATGCCCATTGCAACTTTATTTGCAATAGCCCCAAACCACAAACAACCCAAATGTTCATGAACCTGAGTATAATGTATGCGTTCCATGCATATGACAGAACACCACTCAGCAATAAAAAGAAATGTATTATTGAAATATGCAAAAACATCGAAGAATCTCAAAATATTTATGCTGAGTAAAAAAAGCCAGACCCCTCTTCCCTAAATAAAAGTGCATACTGTATGATCCCATTATATAAAATCTTAAAAAATACAAGCTAATCTATAGTGACAGAAGGCAGATCAGGGGTTGCCCGGGGACAGGGTGGAGGGAGGGATTACGAAGAGGCAAGAAGAACCCGGGGATTGGCGTATATATGCTCATTATCTTAATTGTGGTTATAGTTTCACAAAATGCATCAAATTGTATCCTTTAAAATACATGCCATTTATCAAATATCAATTACCTTGATAAATCTATAAAAAAGAAAAGCCTTCAGTTGCAACATTAAAACAAAAACTACCACTCCATTATGCTTCGTGTGGGGACAGAATCAGGGGTGGGCAGGGACAGGCAGGGATTCCAGCCTTTCCTAGTGACCTGCTTTAGTCCAACAGAAACGCTAGTTGAAGGCAAAGATGAACACGGGTCCTAAGTCAGCCTGTACTCCTCTCACGGATTTAGATGGAATAATGCGGCAGACCTGAACACGGTCTTCATAAAAATAAAGGATTATTTGTTTTATGACAAAAGGGAAAATATCAAATAAAATCCTTTATGGTTCACAAAGCACTTTCATCATTATCTCATTTGACATTTGATTCTTTTATGGTTTTATGAGGTAGGCAGAAAAGCATTAGTACTACCCTCATGTTAAAAGCAAAACAAAATAAGAAAACCCTGAAGCTCACTCTTGGCTAAGATAAGCCACCTCATATATGGGGGGCAAGGCTAAGCTCCAGTCTTTCACCGGCAGTCTGGCGCTCTTTCCTCTTTGCCACGGGACCGGCCACCCCGTCTGTGTCCCCTCACCCTGGCTCCGTCTTTGTGGTGCTCACCCAGCACGGGGCGGATGCTCTCGGAGCATGGCCAGAGACAGCACCCCAAGGGGGCTCCCAGGATGGACGGAAGCAGAGTCAGCACCGGGTCAACTAAGGGGAACGTGGCGGTGTCAAGACGGGAAGACCAGTGGAAATGAGGGGTCCAAGGACCTAATTAGATCACACATTTGATTGGGAGAAGAGAAAAAACTAACCAAATACCAGTCCCAGGGAGGAAGTCTGGTGGGTGTGGAAGCAGCTGGAAGCTGTTAGAGCTCCTGCCCGAGACCCGGCTGGGTTCCAGGCCTCCGTCCCCTCCTCTCCCTCCTCTGCTCTCTGTCCCCCACCCTCCCTCCTCCTGGCTGGGAGCCCCACCTCTCTCCCTCGTTCTGAGGGTGGGATGATGGCGGGAGGGAGGAACCACACCCTGCAGGGTGAGGGTTGGCGGGGGTGGCACAAAGCGTAAGGAGCTTCCAAAACCTCAGTAATCAAGAGTTATAATATTTTAATGCAATGTTTTTTGAAATAGAAATTAACATAAAAATTCATGATGAATGAAATCTCATTTCAAATAAAGACAGGATCAGTATTACTGGATTTCCCTTTTGCCTTCAGCTTCAATATAGACTGGAGTGGCCCTGTTATCGATCCTTTATTTAAAATGTTAATATTTTGCTCTTCATGAAATGTTCGCATTAACTTTGACTTTTAAAAATATTGTACTGAAATGTTATCTTCTTTTTTTTTTTTTGAAAGAGTCTCGCTCTGTAGCCCAGGCTAGAGTGCCGTGGCATCATCATAGCTCACAGCAGCCTCAGACTCCTGGACTCAAGCGATCCTCCTGCCTCAGCCTCCCGAGTAGCTGGCGCACCACGACACCCAGCTAATTTTTCTATTTTTTTGTAGAGACGGGATCTTGCTCTTGCTCAGGCTAGTCTCGAACTCCTAAGCTCAAGTGATCCTCCTGCCTCTGCCCTTCAGACTGCTAGGATTACAGGCGTGAGCCCCCGCACCCAACCATAAAATGTTATTTATCTTGATTACTGGATTTTTTTAGTGTCTCAGTGGCCTTACCCTAGTCAGCCCCGCTCAGGGATGAGGCTCAGGGAGCAGGAAGGGGAAGGGAAGACTGGGACAGCAAGGCCCAGAAAGTCCCAGAGAGGGTCCTGCACCCTTCCAGAAAACTTCAGTGCATGGACAACAAAGAGAGGCTGAGGAACTCTTCCAGATTAAAGGAGAGTAAAGAGACATGATCCTGGATTGGGTTCTAATGACATTATTAGGACAACTGGCATGTATATTAGATAATAGAATTGTATTAATGTTAAATTTCCTGAATTTGTTAATTGTACTGTGGTTATGCAAGAGAATGACCTTGTTTTTAAAAGGGAAAAAGAGAAGATGAAGAAAGTGGGGCCAGAGGGTGACAGCTGCCTGACAGCTGCGTTAAGCCAAACACCCGCCTCTCTCTCCGGCCTGTCTCTCCTCCAGTTCCCGGCAGTCCCAAGAGGGGACCATAAGAAGTGGCGATGGCAGGAAGTCTTATCCAGAGGACAGGGTATGGGAGGGCTGGTTGGACATTTTCCTCCTGAAACAAGAATTAACCTTGAATTCCCAAATTATTCCTCACCCTCCCCAGGAAAATTTGACAACTGGCACAGAAAGGAAAATGAAATTACACTTACCTAAACCATGATACTAGCAAATTCTCTGCTAAAGCTCCAGAGACAGGTATTGCTGTCCTGCTCGCACAGAGGAGCAACCTGAGAGGTCAGGTTACTAGCCCAAGGCTACACAGTTAGGAAGTGGGAGAACCGGGATTAGAGCCCAGGACACAGTCCAAAACCAGCTCTCTTGTTAGTTGTGCAACTCGAAATTTTCTTTTCATGCATCATCCTACCAGCTAATCCTTTAGTTTATTTTTACTGAGTTGAATCTGCATTAGCCTTGGGATTTTTGGCTCTGGACTCAGACTGCCCCAGCTCCAGCCCTGGCTCCACCAGTTACTACCTAAGGGACTTGGGGTAAATGACTTAACCTCTCTGTGCTTTCATTTCCCCACCTGTAAAAAAAGGGATGATATAAGGACCTACCTCATGGGTTTGTCATAGGATTATACCATTAGAGAATTTACGAGAGTTCCTGGTGCTTAGTAAATGTTCAATAAATGCCAATATTCATTATCTGTCTGCATCTGTTTGGACTGCTTACCTGCGGGAGACAATAGTCCAGTTTGACTATAAAACCCCGCAGCACTTTGACACATACAGATGGATGCTTAATAATTGTTCCCAAAGAAGTTAGGCATCAAAATAGCACCTCGAGATTCCTAAACCCAGTTTGAAATGCCTTTAAGCCACCCCCGACCCTCAGGTCAAGTGATCATCTGACGCAGCCCCCTCTCCGCTGTCCCCAAGAGCCAGAATAATTAACTCCTGAGAATTTCAACTTCGAAGGTCTGTCCTTAGCATACTTTGAACTGGGAGGTAGATTTTTTTTTTTCTATGTCATATCTTACTTGAAAGTTGGCAAGCAAGTCAATTCTAGGCAACACTGCTGGGTGGAAAGAGGGGACTAAGAAGACCCAAGTTCTAGTGCTTATACTACACCCAGCCAGCTGTACAATGTGGGCGAGTTCTTGTTCCCTCGGAGCCCACTGGACAACAGAGAGGGAATCACATTGTCCCTAGAGTAAACGATAAGACAAAAGAGGCCACTGGGTCCTGGGTGCTTTGGGTTCTTTGGAGAAAGCCTCCCTCCAAAACGTGACTTCTCGTCTGAAACCCTCTCACCACTCTAGAGGTTTAGATTCAGCTGGGGAGGACCCACAGCACGAGAAGGAAAACAGACCCAAAGACTGTGGTCTAGGAGGCTAAAGCAGGGCAGGCCAAGGGCAGGGTGGCCGCAGGTCAAGTGCAATCAGAGTGGCCAACACGGCCCTTCTAGGACAGAGGCAGACCGGGGGCAGGGCAATTTTCTAACTACAGACAGAACTGCAGAGCCCAGAGCCCAGAGCCACAGCACACACACGAGGAGGACGGCAAAGTGCGGAAGCTACCAGGTGGGCGCACGCAGAGGGCAGGGCTGGGCGATGGAAGGGTGTGTGCGTGTCGGGGCTCGCAGATGCAAGGGGAGATTCAGGTCTCGTGGGGCCTGAAGCTTGTACAATCTGGGGGGTCCTCTTTAAGAAAAAGACTACAAATACAGATCTATGTGTTAGATAGGGCCCTGGAAGGGGCCAGCGCAAGCTAAGCTGCATGACTTCACGGTGAACTCACCCCCAGGTGTGTCCTTCCGAACACTGACTGGCAAACTCACACGTGTGTTTCTGTGGCCTCCTTGCCCTGCCTCAGCACTCTTTCTCTTTCTTCTCACACAGTACTTGGCCTGACCCGATCTTTTTTTTTTAATGGCAGAGCACACAGATTGGAGGCCCCACACCCGGGAAGTAAATTCCTCTCCACCTTGTGCAATGGGTATTTGGGTCTTGCATGCCCTCCCCTCCCCCACCCTGTGCACTGCGTCACCACAACGTCCACCGGGGCGGGTCCCTCACACGCCACCCACTTTCCTGTGGGTGGCTCCACCTTCCCCAAAGGGCACTGTGGAGTCCTCCAAGCTGCTGGAAAGGGTGAGACCACAGCTCCGCCACCCCTACCCCTGCTGCCTGGCCCCTTGCATTCCAGCCCTGCGCCCAGAGTTTGACCTCCTTTGCGGCTGGCTGCAGATGTGCTCTGTGTTACAGAAATAGTCCAGCTCCTGGGCCCCTCTAGGCCCTCCTTCTGCTCCACTCAGAGACACTCCCACCTCACTGGCTCCAGGGGAGTCGGCAAGATCAGAGGGAAGCGCTCCACTCTCCAGCCCCTCCCACACACCTCACAGGCAGAGCTGAGTGGGGCTGCCTCCCCCGCACTGGCTCCTTCCAGCCCCGGTACCTCTGCTCCCCAGGACGCAGCAGATGGAGGCGAGAGGTTTGGGGGAGTAAGGCATGAAGGAGAGCACAGAGAAAGTGGGGGGCAGCACCATGAAAAGCTTGTCCAGTTTGACCCCATGAGAGTGGGGTCAGGTTTAGGAACGTGGCCGTGACCACCCTAACGAGACAGCACTCCTCAGAGTCCCCCTCCCCAACTACCAGCCCCATGGACAAAGTGAAAGAATTTAGGGACAAGTGTAGAGATAAAGGTAGATTCAGATGGAGAAAGTCACTAACTGACACATCCTTCTTCCTAAAAAAAAGTCTCTTGGCTTTAACTTCTGTCTGAGATGTGACATTTAACCTTAAGCACTGCCTCTGGGTAGGAAAATACACAGCTTGTCTAAATGTAAATTGTTTTTCTCTTGTTGGAAAATCACAGGACAAAGACTAATCCTCTTCCCCCTTTATTTTCCTCTCTCCAGCAAGAACTTCTATGATGCAAGGCCCTGAGCTAAGCACATGGCTAGAAAGGACAAGGTCCCTGCCCTGGAGGAGGTGACATCAGAGGGGTTTTCTCCTGGTTCTCCTGGGTTAGGACTGCTTAGTTCCCTACTCAGACAGAGAGGAAGAATGGCCAGGTAGCCATGCTGTCTAGATTCAAATCCTGACTCTGCTCCTTAATAGCAATGGGACTTCAGACAAGTTATTCAATCTCTCTAGGCCTCAGTTTCCTCATCTGCAACATGGGGCTCATAGTAGTTTCTACTTCATAGGATTTATTGTGAGGATTTAAGTGACTGAATACACATAAAACACTTACAACAATGCCGTCATGCAGTTAGTGGTTATCATCATCTCAGCCTCCCAGTTTGTAGGACCACCAGAAACATAAGAACTGATATTCAGTCTCCTCTACATTGCTAGTCATGAGTTGTTTCTTATCAGAGATCCAGAAGGATTTGGGGTTCTTTGCAGGTTTTGATTACTCAACCTCCCCAAGGTCCATCAGTGTGGGTGATAGAAGGTGGCATCCTGGCTGGGCGTGGTGGCTCTCACCTGTGATCCTAGCACTCTGGGAGGCTGAGATGGGAGGATCACTTGAGGTCAGGAGTTCGAGACCAGCCTGAGCAAGAGTGACACCCCGTCTCTACTAAAAATAGAAAAATTAGCGGGGCATGGTGATGTGCACCTGTAGTCCTAGCTACTTGGGAGGCTGAGGTGGGAGGATCGCTTGAGCCCAGGAATTTGAGATTGCAGTGAGCTAGGCTATGCCACAGCACTCTAGCCTGTCTCAAAAAAAAAAAAGAAGGTGGCATCTTGGTCTGGGACCCCTTTTCTGTCTTATTCCTACACCTCATATCTCTCCCCCTTGACGTGCCTGAACCTTCATGCCTTTCTCCTGGTCCAAAGTTGGCTCTGACCCCATGGAGCTTATAGCTGGGAAGAAGGAATCTAGGGGCGTGCCTCTTGCCATTTCTACAAATAGTCAAACACTTGTCTCTTCCCCTCTCTGGGGTTCATTTGGATGAAGTGCAGCAGCCAGCCAGAAATGGTTCCAAATCCTACACACCCTGGCCCAAACTCCGGTCTTCTCATGCACAAACAATTTCACATTCACTGATTCAGCCTAACCTAAACAAGATGGTAGGCCTCAGTCTTCCTCGGGAGCCCAGGATGGAACGAGGGCCAATGGGTGGATTCAGTTACATCAGGGAAGACTGAATTTAGAAACAGTGATGAGCTTTCCAACTGTGAGGCTTTTAGGTGTTGACTCCCTAGTGTCAGACAGAACAATAAAAAATCTCCTGTGAAGGACTTTACTGAAAGAATAGAGTTGCGCCTGAGTGTAGGGTTGGGGACTGAACAGCCTGCAAGGTCCAGGTTCCATGCCTTTTCCACCCACAGGGAATGGCAATGACACGCAGTCATACCCCAGCTCCGTCAGTCAAACTGCCGTGCCACCTGCGAGGCCTTGCCAGTCCTTGTGCCAGGCAGGAAGAGAGCTGAGCAAGAGAGGTTGGGTGTGTAAACTCTTCAAGCCAAATTCTCCTGGGCTTGGGGGTCCGAGGAGGGCTAATGTGGGATAGAAAGCACTAACCCCTTTCTGGAAACTGCCCCCCACCCCAATATCTACAGTTACAGTGGAAATAGCCACGTTCCTAAAACCTACACCACCCTCACCTGCATGGGGCAGCCACCTGATCTCAGCTCGGCAGAATCCCTCCCCAGGGATGGGCACTGAGACCGAGAGAGAAGAGAGGTCAGTCCTTCTCCAAGTGACTCTGCTCACAACATGTACCTGAGTGAGCTGCTTTTCCATCCCTTCCACCCTGTAGACCAACCAGGAAGCTGAAAGGCCTCTGCAGCGAGAAGAGAGCACGAGCCAGCACACAAAGAGGCACAAAGGCCATACCTGTGGCATTTGGCTTCTTGGTTCTAGGTCATTTCTGTGGTCCGGACATTTCCCTGACCTTGAGCTCTGACGGACACCCCAGTTCCCTTCTAATTAAATCCCCTTTGGGGCTTAAGCTGCTTTGAGTAGTTTCAGTAACTTGCACCCAAAAGTCCCAACTGGTAACCAGGGGAAGGGACAAGATGACTCCAGGATGACCCAACGTCTCATCTAGACTTTGCATACATGGTTGGTATGAGGAAGAAAAGGCAAAGGAGAGGAAGAGGAGAAGAACTGGAAATTTTGCCTAAGAGCAGCAGAAAAGGGTGCTGGGAGCCGTTGGCTGGCCTAGAGATCGGGCCATCCGAGAGGACAAGGAAGAAGGTGAGAGCCAGAGAAAGCAGGTAAGGTTACTACTACCAGTGCAGGAAGCTCCCAGGGTGTTCAAGAGGGAGCTGGCAACAGGGGAAGGAGGTGCGGTCATATAGGGTGAGCTGAGATCCCACAGGAACTGCTGACAGAGGACTCGGGGAGCTCCGAGCTGGCAAGCCAACACAGCCTTGCGTATGTTCCCAGAGGATAGCCGTTATTGAGGGGAGGAAAAGTCTTGCATTCTTTCTCCTGCACTTTCCAAACCAAATGTGGGTCTTCTGCTGTCTGAGGGCCTCACAATTCTCTTGGGCGAAGAGGTCCAATCTGCCCCTCAGGTCTTCTTTAGAAAAACCTACTTCCCTGGCACCAATTCCATGAGCTGAGGGTCCCTTTAAGAAGATTTTGCTCCCCATCTGTTCTCTGGTTGGCTGGAGCAGATGTTCCCTGTTCCTATGGCAACTAACCTACCAGCCTTCCTATGGGCGTCCTTCTAGGGAATGACACAGCACAGGCCGCTCCCCACCAGAGCGGCTGGCCCTTACACTGCTTGGAGCTCACTGGCGCAGGCTCCTCTCCGCAGAGGGGCACTGTGGACACGTGTGCCTGGATATTAAGAGTCTGAATCTTGCCTGACCTAGAGATGACCCAGAAATGGCAGCCGCCATCTGACAGCAGTTGGAAGGCAGGGGAAGGAGGCTATCTATGCCACTGCCCAGATGACAGGCCAAGGTCCGTCTTTCCAGTGAAGTGTTAAAAGCATGGTACATCTTTAGCTGATTGAATTAGCACTTCCTTTGACCGGTTTTTCACGTCACTAATGAAGACCAGAGAGACCCTCTAATTGAATTCTCCCTGTTTCCAGTTGCACATCACTGTCTACCATCGCGATCCTTGCAGGCCGTCCTTCTCTCAAGACAGGTCCCCACTCAAGGCAAGAGTGCTCCAGCCGGGCAAGGGGCGGGGAGGCAGGAAGCAGTGTGCATGCCCCTGCTTCTGCACCGGGGCTGCTGCCCCTGCAGATGATGCTTCTCTCACCAAACCCAACTTGACCCCATTTGTTCTTGGCTCTCACAGCCCCCACAGAGCCAGCTGGATTCTTCTTGTAAGCCACAAAGTTGACGGCACTTTAGCTTCCTCGCTCCTAAGCCTTTCGCCTACTGGTATCCCAGAAGTCAACGTGTAAATAAGAACAAGCCAATAAACAATCCCGATCAGATGTGCAGAAAGTGCCTCCCTGGTCAGAGAAGATGCCAAATAAGAGCTCCCCACCCCCGCCCCTGACTGTCTGCTTCACTCCTTCTAAAGAAGTGAGGTGTGTCAGACCTCGGAGACAGAGCCTGGCTCTGGAGGCAGACAGACCCGGATTGGAATCACAGCCCAGCCACTTGTCAGCTGAATGGCACCAGGCAAGTTACTGCTTCTCTCTGAGCCCTAGCTTTCTCATCTGTAAAATGGGAAGACTAATTCCCACCTTATAAGATTACATGAGGCAACACAGAACCACAATTCTTTCATAGCAGTCCAGAATCCACAAACACCTGAAAACCAAAAGTTTTGTACTAACTCAACTGGCAGCAAAACTCAACCTAACTAGAACCTATTTAACAGCAAAAACCTGACCTCAACAGGCATGAGACTCTTTATAGACTTTATTTATCCAACTTACGTCTCTTTAGATAAATCTGGCTGCAGAAATATTAATATGTGTGATTATGGAGCTGCTCCACACACTAATGGAGGTTTTATGTAATACCCAGCATGTACCATGCTACCATTCTAATATCCACAGGCCCCAAGGGTTTCAGATCACCAGGTATGGAGGCTCTAGATCCCAAAGACAAGAGTTTCCGAAGAGTCACCAGAGTTATCAAGCTGAAGATGCTGACAGCCATTCCAAACACTTGCCTCATCACCAATCGGGAGAGAATCTCTGGGTTCCTGCAGCCTGGAGCCGGCTCCCCGGAATGCGAGTTGGCATGGGGTAGGAGACAGTATCCAAAGACCAGCCGATCAGCCCATAAAAATCTGATGCTCTTCTACCCGAACAGAGTTGGCAGCGGCAGTGTGTTGTTGTTATTTGGTTGGACTTCAGGTAGAAACATGCCTGAAGATTCCAAACATGCCTCCCAGCTCTCTCCCTCACTGGGCTTCCAGCCCTCTCTCCAGCCTACCACCACCCAACCGCTTCATCACACCACCTACTCTCCGGAGGCGTTCCCAGGGGAATGCGTGCCTGAGCCGAGGGGGAAACGAAGAGCAGGGGGGATCTGAGTTGGTGGGGAATTGGACTGAAGGAAGAAAAGATGCTGAGTTGGGGGGATGATGAAGATGGGACACTCCAGGGTGAGAAACAAACATATCAAGACACAGAGGAACAGGTTTGGCATGTTCCATGGCCTCAGGAGGCTTTTAAAATGGGAAACCAGCCCTGGTCAGTAACAGTGAACCATGTTGGGCAATTTCTCTTCTCAGATCTCTTGGCTCTGGTCATACCTTTTAGGGACTTACTGATGATTATTATGGACTCAACCCCCTCTGAGGCACAGTCACCCAAGTGGACTCGGAGTTCTGACCCTGGATCTGCTGCCTTGAGAGTACCTAGCTCCATTCTGCCACCTTGAGCCACTTTTCCAACACTTAGACAACTGGAGTGTAAGATCTACCTGAAATTCTTGGAGAGGCCCTACTGTCCGTCAAATGGAGGTATGTAGAGTTAAAACGACAACAACAACAAAACAGGACGGTGGCAATACAATTCAATTCACCCATCTTAGAAATGAGGAATCTGAGGCCCAGGGAGAGGGACGGAGTTGCCCAAGATCGTGAAGAAAGTTAGAGATGAAGCTGGTCCTGGGGTCCAAATATCGCTTTCCATAGCCTCACCATGACAAAGATGGGGACATATTTAAAGGTCCCAGTCATGTCCTTCTTGACCTTTGCATTCAGAAAAAGCCATGCTGAATGATTAAGACCTTCTGCCCTTTTGGCTTGAACGTCTCAGAAGAGATCCTAATCTCTGAGAATTTGGCTGTACTTCCTGACTCTGTGTCCCAACACTGTCCAAAGTTAAGACAAAAATCCTCATCAAAGCTTGTTTGGGGAAAGCCACCACTGGTGGTAACCAGAGAAGGGTTACGAGAACCACTGCCTGTCACTGTCATTCATCTGTCCCAAACTTGGGTGGGGCAGATGGACCGTGGTGGGGTCCACAGTCTTTCATCTGCACTTCTTGGATCCTTTTTCACTTTGTCTTTCCCCCTCTGCTAGTTTGAACCGGTCCATGATGTGTTATCAGTTATAGTTTCGGGCTTTTCCACCTTGCTATTCCTAAGGGCTGCGAGGCTGTACTGACCGATCACTACCCAGAAACCTTTTGGAGAGGAGACTCTCGTGCACTTTGGCTTAGTGTTCCATGTCAGAGCCTAACGTTCCCTTTAGTAGTCTGTCCTACTTCTTTCTGCTCCAGGAAAGCTTGAGGGTCTGCCGCCCTCCCCCTCCAATTAACAACTTTCCGAATTTAGGAACCTTGACCATTTTCCTAAACTAGGAGGGCTCTTGTTTCAGAACATGAAAATGGTATGGAAAAATCAGAAAGTTCTCTCTTACAATGAGGCTCCGGGGAAAAGGGCCCTAGGATGAACCTCAAGAGAGAGCATCTACTTCAATTTCCAGGGTGGTTTCAAACTGATTTTTCCCTAAAAGCTTTTGCTCAGACGAGTCTGCACACATGCGCACACCAACCCTGTGTCTGGCAGCCGAGAACCTGCCTGGAGAGTCCCACGCATTTGTTGCAATTCCAGGCCTGAATTCTCAGCAGGTAGAGGACTCAGACACTCTAATGCTTCCAGGAGCCTCCAAATTTAGAAAAGCTCCAGGCCATATTCTTGAGAGTTCAGGAAGGCTCACCATTTCAAAAACTGACATCAAGATTTTTAAATGTCCTGGACTCTTGACCACCTAGTCAAAAAGGTGTTTCCAAATAATTAACACTGGACATCAAGACCCCAAACGTAAAATATACCTCATGCTGCTCCCAAAATCCAATCTACAAATCCCCTCGGTCTTTTCCAAGGTAGAAGATGACTTCCATCATTTCCAAAAGATGACCATGGGAACAGGAACTGGTGAGGGCCAATCCCAAAGCCCCACAGAGAAAGGAAAGTCTCAGATCCCAGCTATGAAGGACAAAGGGGAAGAGGAAGTGAGAGCACATTGTTTGCCAGTAGCTTTCCCCGGAGGCAGGGACCTCCCACAACTTAAGAATGGGAAGTCAAGACTCAACGTGAGTTTATCATGTTCCAAGGACCCACAGGGAAAGACAAGATCAGAATTCAAGCTTTTAGGATTCTGCCCAAAAGAGGCCTTATCAGGGAGAGTCTGTTTGGAGAAGGTCCTGCCTAAAGGCAAGATTTTTGGATTTCATTGACCAGTAAAATTTCAAAAAATGAAATTTGAGGAACCAATATAAGGTTGCCAACTTTTTATTTTGCCAAATAAGGACATTCTAAAAGCCCAACTACCATCTACTCTCCCCATCAGCTCATGAAAGGAATAAGAAAGCCATAACCTCAGAATAGATATTTCAGCACATCTCCTGCCCCCAAAAGAAGTCCTTTAAACCGAATACCTTTCACTTTCTAAAAAAAATCTAGTAAGTTTAGAAAAAAGTTTTCCTCTTTTTCTCATTTCATCTCAAACTGGAGAAAACTCTGTCTCAGAACCAAAATTTGGGACTCACTGGGCAAGATGATCTCTCTAAGTCCCTGTTAGCATAAGCCTAAACATTAAGAGAAAGATCCTCAGCTTTGGGAATTCAGACCTTTCCAGAAAACCTCAGTGGGGCGATGTGGAAGGGAGGGAAATCAACAGGCATCCTATTCTTTTTGCTCATGCAAAGACAGCCTGTCGATTACAAAGCACTGAATGAATGTCAGTTGTTATTTTATAAATCAAGTGTTCAGTCAGCCTCCATCTCCACACTGAACCTCCTTAGTTTCTGTGAGCCCCTAAATCTTACTGTCCCCTTGCCTGTTCAAATAATTCAGGGAGAAGAGAAACGAAGACAACTGCTCCAAGTCAGGAATTATCTGAGAGATGAAGCAGGCCTCTGGTGAGTGGGAGGGAGCATCGAATCCGTAACATGACATAGACATAGACCGACAGATGCTGTTTCAGCGGCACAGTGAGCAGCCCGGAGAGGATGGCCTCCACCCCAGGGAGCAGCTCTTCCACTCTGCCTTCCCGATTATTGCTGCTTTCTCGTTACTCTGACGGACGAATTACGGGGGATGAACAGGCAGAGGGCAGTACACACAGTGCTGTGACCCACTGGATTAGCAGCTGGATCTTAATTCTAATCCTCCCTCCTACTGACTAACCACAGCAGCATCTTTTGGCTCCAGTTTCCCCATCTATTAATATACTGTAGGAATATTTTCCCTGTCTTCCCTACAGGACTGCGGTTAGACTGTGAGATCCCTGAGGGCACAACCAGCCCTTTTCCATCTCTATGTACTCGAAACCTAGCACAGTGCCCAGGAAAGAACAGGGACCCGTAAACACCTGCTGCACGGAGCTAGGATGGGATGTGGCTAGGAAAGCTCGCTCGGGCTGAGCTGGAAAGCACTCTGTGACTGAACAAAAGGAGGGGACTGTTATTCTCTGTTGGCCAAAATTATGCACAGCGCCGTCTACCGCAGATACAAAGATGCTGCAAATTCTATTTGGAAGTAGCTGGTGATATAAATAAAAAGTTTTTTAATGCCCATTGTTTCCAAAATAACCAGAATGTACAAGCTATTAATTATACTGCCTAACAAATAGCTATGTGATCACCTCCCAAATTCAACTGCACTACATGGTTTCTTGTGCTGAAAATGTGTTTTTGCTGCACACTGCCCGGCCCACATTGCTTCTCGTACATCTATCTCATTATATTCAGAAGTCAGTAGGCAAACCCTGGTTTTCTCACCTAGTCCAGATTCCATTTATTTATATTGAGAGTCAAGATCCCTTGTTGGCTGCAGTTTGGACACGAATCAGAGTTTAGGACTCTCCGGTCTCTCTCCGTTTTCGTCTCCATCTATCTACCCCATGTTCTGCCTCTAGCTCTCTCCATCGCACTCCTCCTCCAACGCATATCTTACCACCCCAGATCTGCTTTTCAAAAACCACCTCCAGCCTCCGGCTGAGCACCATCGGGCCCGGCCCACCCACTATTCTTGTGGGATCCTGCGTCACAGCACGCACTGCCCACAGGACCAGCGACTGCTCGAATGGCAGCTGGGCCAGGCTGCCCGCCCACCAGCTCCTCTGCTCCTTGCCGCTGAGAAACACCGCACAAACCCTGGGAAGACAGAGCCACATTCGCCACCCTACCCACCACCCATCAGTCACCTCTCCAGCCGAGTTCTGCTGTCGGGCAGAATGTCAGTCCCCCCACACCCACCAGCCACCCCAAAGGCATTGGCCTCCATCCTGCCCAGTTCTGAGGCACTGAGGAGAAAGAGCCCCTGGTGCTTGTCTCTCACAGCTTTGATCGCTCAGGTTGGTCCAAGCTAATTTCACATGGAGACCGTGCAGGAACCCACGCTGGTTCACCTTCCCACCGCACAGACAGCGATAGGACCTAACAGTTAGCTTGATCGGAAGTGTTCTAAGCGCCTGCAAAATCCAGGGCTCGCTCTAGGGGCATCGGTTCTCTGGATGCACATCTCCAGTGCAGACCCCTGTCTCCAAACTCCCTCTGCATTCCCTCTACTCGCAAGTGGGGAAATAATCACATTCTAGAAATTTTCTCCAACTTTTTGATGGGAGACCTCAAGGAAGATGGACATTCATACAATATTATTTGTTAGGGGAAAAAGACAGGGTAAATGAAAGGAAGAAGAGGTCAAAGATTTGTTTCCCAACTATTAACAGAAGTGCCCCCGACACACAGACACACACGCACGCACACACACATGCACACACACACACATGCGTGCACTCATAGCCTCGTCCGTCTTACTGTGAAGCACTCCTCTTTGCCCAACATGTACATCTTTCTCCCTGGTCCCCTCCCCGAATAGTTTGGGTAGCCCCCGTTCCTCCTAGCCAAGATGGCCAGGACCCCAAATTTTACCTTCCATGCTGGAAGTCAGGACCCATCTGGGAGGCACAGACCACTGACTGGGAAAGCAAGCAGCAATACTCCTGATCCCAGATGCAGCTCCCATGAGAGAGGAGACAGGGAGAGAGCCCAGGAATCCAGAATTTCCCCAGCCTTCCAGGCAGGCTCTAGCGTCAGCTCTCTCCCTGCTCTGGCGCTGACTGAAAACCGAGGAAATGTCTACCAATAAAGCTGGGTCTGAAATCCGAAACTGCAGGTTGGCTGAGTCCTGTATAAACACACTCACACCCCCAGCTCCTCGGTCTGATGGCTTACCCGCCCTCGCGTTCCCCTCGCTCCCCACCCCACCCGCCTGCTCCTTGGAAGCATCAGACAGCCCTCTAGCTGCAGCTACTCCTGAAGCCCTCAGCCCAGCCCAGCCCAGCCCAGCCGAGCGCAGCCACGGGAGAGAGACCTGTCAGGCTCCAAGGTCTCTCCCAGCCCCAGGCCCATCCAGCAGTTCAAGTCCAGATGCTTAAGTGGTGCTCAGGGTCATGGCAACAGGGTGATAGGCAAGTTCAAGCTTAGGAGCAGAGACTTTTAGACTCCTCCTCCGTATCGAGGAATAATGTTCTCCTAAGGATCTGATTCCAGGTAACTGGATCTGACATATACAAACTGTGAAACTCACCTTCCTCTCCTCTCCCAATTTTCTGCATGTCATTCTTATAGGGCACCCCTTTCCCCTATGTTTCCACCCATAATAGAGTCAGGCCAGGTGAGAATAGGAAGGGATTATGGCGATCAGGGTGACAAATGCCTCATTTTGCAAATGAGAGAGCTAATGCCAGGGTGAGGAAATGCTTGGCAAAGCCGGGGACTGCCTCCCAGCCCGATTTGGCATCTTGGATGGTAGAAGGGAAAGAGGAAGCTTTAAAAGTCAGATGGAATCATGCTTTCATACAACTAGATATTCACTTGGATCATTGATTGTGAGAAAAAAAAAATCACTTAACCTCTCTGAGCCTCAATTGTAAAATAAGAGCAATGACACCACCTCAGAGAGTAACAGTTAAATAAGTAATATGCATAGAGCAGTAGGTACTCAATGAACGTCCACTGCCCTCCCCCATCTGTTCACTACTCCACACTACCTTTTACTAACTTACCGTCACTCAGGAAGGTAATTCTAAATTACCTTTACTATTTGCTGTTCCTTCGGGGTTTGGTTTGAGTTTCTCGTTCATTGTCTTTCTGTCAACCTGATTATTAACACCCACAGTTTGCTTTGCACAGTGCTGGGAATGCAATGCTTCATGGCTGTCAAGGGAGATCTTTGACCTGCAGGCCAAGGTCACAGACAGAGCCGCGCTGACAAGCCCCTGCAGGTGCCCCTCACTTCTCAGTCTCCAGGCTCCACGCTTGAGTCTCATGAGCCCAAACACCTATGGAGTGTCTCCCTGAGGGTAACCAGTCTTCACCTTAAACTCAGCATGTCGAAAATCAAATTAAAATTGACCACCCACTGGCTAGCAATATTATGGTACAGTCGTGCACCACATAATAGTTCAGTCCATGATGGACTGCACATATGACCCATAAGATTATAACGCCATATTTTCACTATACCTTTTCCATGTTTAGAGATGTTGAGATGCACGAATACTTACCATTGTGTTCCAATTGCCTACAGTATTCAGTACAGTAACATGCTGTACAGGTTGGTTGCCTAGGAGCAACAGGCTACACACCATATAACCTAGGTGTGTAGCAGGCTCTACCATCTAGGTTTGTGTAAGTGCGCTCTGTGATGTTCACACATTGATGCAATTGCCTAACAATGCACTTCTCAGAAGGCATCCCTATAGGTAAGCAATGCATAACTGTATTGATACGGAACTGTCCAAGAGGTAGTCAATGAAGATAGTATTAACTTAGCATGCTGGGTTAAGAAATGCTTTATAACTACCAATACGATTACATTTGCCTAGAGCATGAGTCAGCAGACTTTTTACGTAAAGGGTTAGACAGTCGGTATTTTCAGCCTTGTGGGCCATGCAGTAGAGTCTCCACTCCACGGTGCCATTGTGGTACAAAAGCAGCCACAGACAATAAATAAACAAATAGGCAGAAAAGCATAAGCATAAAGGAATGAGAGTGGCTATGTTTTAATCAAACTCTACTTGTGGACACTAAAATTTGAATCTCATATAATTTTTATGTGACACAAAACATTATTATTCTTTTGATATTTTTTTCAACCATTTAAAATATAGACACCATTCTTAGTTTGAGGGGAATACAAAATTAGGCGGTGGGCCAGATTTGGCCCGTGGGTCTTAGCTGGCCAACCCCTGGTTCAGAGTATCTCAGGACGGACACAGCAGACACTGGTAACAATGATCATCTCCAAGCAGGGGCCTGGGGTAGACCAGAGATGAGGCAGGAGGGAGACTGTCAGTGAATACTTCTCTGTACCATTTGAATACTACGCATGCCTGGTAGAAACTATAATTAGTGGGCTCCCCATCTGAGTTCACCTGCTTCCATCAATGTCAATGTCAACTCCCCCAGTCAAACAGGCTTATAGCTGCCAGGTCAACTTTGACGCTTGCTCATTCCAATATCTCACACCAACAGCCATCAGGCCCGAAATCCACTGGCCCAGTTCACCAAAGTGCCTCAGCCCACTGGCCATCTACTACCCTCCTCTGCACTCCTGTCACTGTCTTTCCCACGTAGCTGTCATTTATAATACACACAGGCTGGTATCCTCAGCTGACTTTTTACTTGTGTGAAGCTGATTTCTAAAAGACTGAAGCTTTTTAAGGACTGAACTAGTTATTGCAATTCCTTGCCTTCCCCCTTGGCCCTACACCGGTGCCTCAGACCTGGTAGGAACACAATAAATAACTGTTTGGTTGCAAATCGCCCACCCTGCTAGAGATGACTAGGAACAGAGGGGAAAGACCCACCCACAATAGAACCAGTTCTGAGACATATAGCAGGGCAAGGGTGCACAGAAGTTCAAAGACTTTGGAAAAGATTCTAGTTAAAGGACGTTTAGGGAGACAAAATATGTCCGAGTCGAGACTGGATCCAAATAAAAGGGGCTCTACTTTGGAGAAGGAAGTCAGGAAAAAGGCCATGGGAGGATTTTTCCCTAATCCAATCTCTGTATTGCGAATCTGGCCTCCAGGGCTGGGAAACCCCTCATCCCCGGCTGGGGGATTTTGGTGATCCCAGAACAAGAGCCTCCCACATTTGGGAGGGATCTCAGCATTAAGCAGTCTGCTCGCCCACCCAATGCAGGAAAAGGCCTCTATGCAGCTATGAAAAACAATCATCTACATGCTGCTTGAACTCCCGCAGGGACGGCATGCTCACTACTTTGCACGGGAGCCTGCCCCGCTGTTGGAAAGTGCCATTAGAAAGCTTTTATGTCCCCACCCATTGTCTCTAGTTCTGGAACTAAGCAGATTAGGACTTCCTGAATGCGTAACAAAAAACTAATGATAACTGCCAACTATAATAGAGTTTTCACATATTTCTTCCAAGATGTTCAAAGAGTTTTTAAACACACAAAATCATCAACTCTTGGAAATGAAAATAACTTTGCTCAAAAATGTTTATTGAATGAAATTGAATATAGTTCCTTTTCCTGCTTCCCAATATGAAAGCACTCAGATTACGCTATAAAGGGAATCATTTTATTTCTTTATGGGAGGAAACTTCACAATCACCCATGGCCACTGAAATCCATAAACTCAGAAAATGCATCCTAAGATCTAAACCGAATCCCTCATGCCAAAGCACTTCCCCTGGTCTCAGCCCATTCCCTGTCCTCACTTCTCACAGTAGGCATTGAGTTGGCGCCACATGGCAAAATGCTAACACCTAACGTTGAGCCAGCACTGGACAGGTGCTTTATACATATTGCCTCGCTTAATTCCCACAGGAACAACATGAGCTGGTGGTAGTATTCCCATTGGGCAGCACAAGGAGCTCACGGTTAGAAGAGTTAGCTAACTTGCCCAAAGTCGCACAGCTGGTCAGCAGCAAAGCCACAATTCAAAGTCAGGTCTGCTCAGCTTCAAAACTCACAGCCTTTTCCCTACAGTCTGAAACTTCTATGACAGTCAATTATCTCTGTCAACTGCACCCTGTCCCTGAAATGTACAGAAATTATTATTTCCACCATTCCTATCAGAAGCATGGAAGATGTAAACAGCATGCAGCAATCCTACAGTCCTCCACCAGATTCCACCCTCTTGAGGCATCCCCTCTTCCTGGGGTGGAGAAAACATGACCAAAGACCATCCAAAGCCAGGATGCCAGCAAGGGGATGCCCGAGGAGCACAGTGGCGTCTCTCTGGCTCACACATGGCACACAGCCCTGTGCTGTCCCGTAGCCTGCTCTTGCACGGCCTGGCTCCAGGCCTCACAACAGGGCTATGGCGTTCAGGTGCCAGGAAGCACAGCATTGTCTGGGCAGCACAAACAGAACATTTACCTGGGTCCTGGCACCTTTTCTCTGCAGCCCTGTTTTTGGTAAATATTTGGTTGGCTCACTCAGGAGAGGCCTCTTTGCCCATGTCCCAACAATCCCAGTTCTAGAAAGATGGAGTAGAGAATGCTGGGGATAGGCACCGAAGATCACAAATGCTAAAACTCAGCCACTCCCCCAGTCACCAGCAGAAAATTACCAGCATCAGTTTGCTTCTTGTAGGCTCTGTGAGAAGTTCTGGACATTTGTATCAAAGCCCTGAGCCCATTTTTCAGTTTCAAATCCTGGTACGGTTCCTGTCTGGATCTCACAGTCTCAGCGAGGCACTGTCTACCCGGTCA
Organism: Varecia variegata; assembly: GCA_028533085.1. NCBI lineage: Eukaryota > Metazoa > Chordata > Mammalia > Primates > Lemuridae > Varecia > Varecia variegata. The sequence continues at coordinate 20,844,954 of CM052450.1, read as the reverse complement.
TCAAGGCTCCCCGCCTGCCTCTCTTTCTAACCTAATGTGCAGGGTGCTGGAGAACGCCCAGTGCCTTCCACCCCAGACCACCTACGTCCAGAAACACGCACATTCCTGGGCTCATCCGGCCTCCGTGAATCCCTGAACACAGGAGATGACCTCTCCATTGCTCAAGAATGCAAACCACAGCCAAGAGTTGAGAGCTCACACGGGATGTTAATATTGCAGACAGATACAACCCTGAGCCCACTGCTTCTCCTCTCAGTCCCTGGAGAGCAAACACCCACTCTCTTTGACAGTCTCTAATTCTGAACTGGCCCAAGGAAATCACACGGTGCTCCACTGCCCCCATTCTCAGGTGGCTGTCCTTGAGACCTTCACCTGGCGTTCTGAAGCCACCCACCATTTTATCTGTCATCTCCCTGGGAGATGTGGTCATTAGCAGAGAGCACCATGTAGGTGTCCAATTAAGCAATCAGCAGCAAATGCAGAAACCTGTCCAAGTCACCCCACAGAGCATCCACCCCGGGGATCTTCTTACAGGCAACTCCCTCCCCCAAGCTTCCTGGAGAGGTCCCTATTGTTTGCCTAGAACACAGAAAAGTGTCCGACTCTGCCCTCCTACTTATCTGCTGGCACGGACTTCCCAGCCTCTGCACAGCCCAGGGGATGCTATTTCCATACAACACAATGTGAACAGTGCCCTCAGAATTGTGGGATACAGCAGCCCCGGTGGGTGGGAAAGTGAAGGTCCCCAGATGGGAGGGACAGGGTCTTCTGAGATGTCCTCTTACCTGGCCACTTTAGGTGTCCCAGAGCCATATCCTGCTGTCCTGGCATTTTGGGGTCAGGGCACAGGCAGCAAGGTGCCCTCAAGCAGACTGATAAGGAGATGGCAGAGGTGGAGGTGGGCAGCTCGAGCGCTCAGCCCCACTGCCCTCACCTGTGTCTCTGAGGCCTCTGGTCTGCACTGTAGCTCACCTGTTCCTGTTTCACCCTTTAAATGGAATGTTCCACTTGCCCTGTGAGCCCGGGGAGGAAGACATTCCCTGTTCAAGAAAAGCTTTCTTTTTTGAAAGCTGAGGTCTCTGGAATTCCATGCAGCACTCCTGCAGAGGACAGTGGAGGGAATGGGCCAAGTGTGAACCCACAGGAGCACCTTGGAAGGACAAGACTGACTCCAGCTGGCCGCCACTCCCCCTGGCCTGGGGACAGCCTAACCCAGGAGTCTGGAGGGGAACAGACACCTGCTGCGTCTGTGGCTCCTGGCAGACCCTACGCTCAGGTGTCAGGTGGGCGCCCCAACCACCTGTCTGGGCTAAGACATGGTGAACCCCCCTTAACCTCTTCTGCGCCCCTCCCTGCATCACAGCTTGTCTTCTTCTAGGCCCTTGTCTCCCTGGCTCAGAGACCTCTATCCACCTCGCCTCTCCCCTTCACAAGGGAGCAGGAGAGGCAGGGATGCCGGTACTGAACCCCACGGGCTTTGCAAAGGGACAGCACGTGTGCTGCTATTAGGGCAGGGAGGGGGAGCAGTGCCTCTGAGACAAATCCAGGGCTTCTAATTCCACGGGGGCTCAAATTACCCCAAACCCACACCCCTCGAGGTATCAGCGCAGGCCTCAGTGCCCTCACGTGCCCCAGGGCTCTGCCAGCTTGGCTAGGAACCCTGGCACACTCTCCTGCTCCACCAAGATATGTGGGTTCTCTCTGGCAGAAATGGGAGAACGACAGCCCTGTCCAGCCATTTTCCAACTCCTATGAGACAAACTGGACTTTGACTACAGCAGGAAAGATTTAGGTTAGATACCAAGAAGCTCTTGAAGTGGGTGATAAGAGGAAGTGCAGGACTCTGCCTCTTGGGCTTTCAAAATAAAGTCAATTTCCCCTCTGCAGGCTCTGGCTTAATGCCTGTTTTCATCCCGTGCCTCTCCTGCTTGGAAATCCTCAGTGGTCACCCTCCCCTGCCTGCGACATGAGGACCCAACTCCTCGGCTTGGCATCCATGGCCCACTGCGGCACGTCCTCACTCATCTTTCAGACGTCACATTCCACGGCTCCGTGTGTAAATTTTGTAACCCAGCTGACTGAGCTGCTCAATATTTCCCAAGAAGGCCTTAAGCATCCTGCTCTGGCTGCACCAGGCCCCTTCCCGCTCTCCCAGGGTGCCCCGCTCCTCTCCCGCCACCAGGACAAGCCATCTTTTTAGGTAGCAGATCTCAGCCACATTGATGATCTTATAACCTGAGCACCTTCTCTTAAAAATAGATTCCCTGACTCCATCTCAGACACCTGTGAAATCCAAATCTGCCAGGGGGAGGCAGGTAGACTCGGCTTTAAGCCTAGGCTCAAATGTCGCCTCTTCCAGAAAGCCTCTGTTAAACACCCTGCCCACAGAAACCCCGGCCCTGTGAAGTCACAGGCTCCTATTGGTCATTCAGTCCATAGAAACGTCCTGAGCGTCCCCAGTGCCAGAGACTGAGATAGGATGTGGTTCCTGCCCTCAAGGAACCCCTAATCTAGAGACAGGATACAGGTAAAAACAAACCAGCAAACACCCTCCCATCAGAGGCAGAGATGAGGGCAGCATGAACGGGGTGGGGAGGTGCTTGGCGGAGGCCACAGCACACAACAGCGTCTGGGGAAGGAGGCTGGGCGTTCCAGAGAGTCACAACAAAGAGGTGGGAGAACACTGGGGCCCCTTGCCTAGGTCAAGGGTCATGTTGGGAAGTAATAATAGTAACTAACGTTTATTGTGTGTTTACTATGCACACAGTCTCGTTTATTCCTCATAACTGAATGAAGCTGGCCAGGTATCTGGGGGCCAGACTGTGGAGTCCCACAATGCACGTAATGCAAGGCACAAAGTGGCCCCTGCTCGATAAATATTTTCTCATTGATCAATGGATAAAATGATCTTTGAAGGTTCGCTCCCCATGGGAGGAAGCTAGAATCCTTCAAGAGCAACTAAAGCTCTGAAAAATATTTTTCTAACTTTTTAAACTAGTAAAAGAAACACCAGGACTAACGAGGAGAGGAGAGGCCCTGGCTGGGTAAGAACGTGGCTTTCCTGACACAGGATATGGAGAGTGGGTGTTGGAGTGCTCCCTGTCCCCAAGAGAAACCCAAGCCGGGCTCAGGGAGACAGGTGCTGCGAGACACAGAGGCCCGGCAGAGGCCCATGGCACCCAACCTCCCCAGCGTCTTGCCCGTCCGTGCCTGGCAAGGCCTGTGGGGTAGGGTCCCCAGCACGACCCAGAGCTGGCAGAGCCTCCGGAGCCGACCTTGTCTCTCCTCCCCACTCCAGAAGGTTCAGTGATTTAGCTAACCCATTCCAGAGGGATGGAGGGCCTTCTAAACAGTCACAGTGTCCCTTGGTCTCTCTCTTTCCCAGCCGCCCAGTCTCTGGCTGACTGGAATTTAAACCCCTTCCCCGCTGGGGAAGTCAACAGAGATACCAGACTTCCTGGGACCAGAGTGACGCCAAGAGGCCATGAGTTGATGGGAGCCTGTGCGCCGGGCTATCCCAGGGTGGCCATCGCTCTGCTGTACTTCAAACAGGGCGGAAGAACAGGGGAGCCAAACGATGACCTCAGACAGGGAAGGTGGCCTCTTTGCATCCACTTCCTTAAACACCTGCACGGTGAGGACAGAATCACATCATCTACCGCACAATCCGCAGCCAGGAGAGCCGGAACCGGGAGCCAGGAGACCTGCGTTCTAGTCTCCTCCTGCCTTGGCCAAAGCATCCGACACCCCTGTGCCTCTCTTCCTTCGCCCCGAGAGTGGAAGGGAGCCTGTGCTCACCGGTTCCAGCTCTTCTGAGCATAAAATAACTTGATAAATAGAAAGATGTTTCAGAAAGTTAAGCCTAAAAGCAAACACAGGGTGCTGTTGGTAGAACACCGGTCGGTTCACAAGGAGGCCCCTTCTCGCCCGTCTCACAGCCCCAGTGGCACTCCCGGCTGGACCTCCACCTGCGTGGGAAATCAGGCCCCACAGGAGAAGCCTGCCGTTTCTTTTTCCACGGGAGTTTCCTCCTACCTGCTCCCTCTTACAGGACGGTGTATTTCAAACTGTGGGTTTGGGATGTCCGTTTGTAGCATAAGCAGCGTTTTTTAAATTCAATGGCACAGAGTAGAAAACAGTGTATGTTGTACTTGGTAAGAATAAGTATTATTTTGTGGTTCTTTTAAAATACACACAAACACACTCAGCTATTCATCTTTCTATGCTTCAGTTTCTTCATCTTTAAAATGGGGACAATGCCAGTATCCTCTTCACACAGTTGTTGTGAGGATTATATTAGTTAATATACAAGGAGCATTTGGAAAATGCACATAGAAGTGTTATTTCATACATTTATACACATGAGATGCATGTGTGCACACACACGTGTGTGCATGAGTGTCTTGCTTACAAGGTAAATAGATATCCTTCTGGAGGGTGGAGAAGAAAACTGACAGCCACTGTGTAGGGGAAGCTAAGTATCTTTCCAAAAACAACGTACTCACAGAGTCAAATTTCCCATGCTCGGAAGATTTCGCGCCATCTACCCAGCTTTAGGGAACAAGGCGGAATTGCTTTGAGGAGCAGCAGCTGGGCGGAGTGGGTAGAAGGCCTGAGTCCTAAGTGCTTTTCAAATCCACTCATTTGCTCCGCATCCAACCCATGGGGTAGGTATTACTGTCACCCCTATTTTACATGTGAGGAAACTGAAGCTCGGAGAGGGTAAGTCGCCATACGGCTAAGAAGTAGCAGGGCTGGGATTTGAACTCTGCCTCCCAAGTCTGGACTTGTAACCATGGGACTACAAACTGTTTCCCTTTGCTGCCAACTCCTGGCATGGAGGGGGAGAGCCAGACCTAAGAAGGTTCTGCCACTTAGGAGGTAGCCTTGTCTATAAGAGGGGGCTTCTATGCACTCACCTCAAAACCAAGCAATTTAATTTTCTAATGGCTTCAGTTCAGGAAACAATACCTTCAGGGTCCTTCATAAAGTCCAGAGCGCTCTACTACAGCAGTGGAGATAATGAACTTGGTTAACAGGGCTCATAACCATATAACGTGTTAGATACTCGATTAATTTCAGCAGCATAGATTTGACTAGAGAATATTCAATTTCTCCCACACCCTTTATTCTGCAAGACTCAGCTTCTTTCTGATTGAGTCTCATTTATCTTCTCCACGGTCCAGAGATGTCGGGAGGGGCAGGATGCTCCGGTTCTTCAGCCCGAGAGGCCGGGACTTGCCAGAGCCCACGTGGATGACGCCCAGTGAGGAGAGGGAGGGTTCCCGCTAGGTGGGAAACCAGGAGGTCAGGTGGTCTCCGTCTCTGAGCTCCTGGTGGTCCCTGCTCTCCCGTCACCCTGTGTCCTTCCCTTCCTGGTGTGGACACACTGTCCCCAGCGCAAGGCGCTCAGTGCATCTCGGAAGTGGCCGTGAGCTGTTATGGAGCCCAGCGGGTGCGTCCGGTGGGAAGAGGAGACAGGATGGACTGTGGCTCTAGACTAACTCGCCGCTCCCCAGAGGCACCCACAGTCCCTTATCCTGCTGCAGAGAATCTCACGGCCCGGAGCCGGAGGCGGAGCAGCTTGTCAGCTTCACGGACCGTCTCCTCCGAAATGCCCGGTGTGCTTATTTGCTGTCCTCTCCCGTGAGAGCCAACGGTCTCCTCACACTGGCAAAGCCCATGACCTTTGTACGCTTTCATTCCGTGGTAAGCCTCAAACATATATAACTACTTTACATATATGAATATTTTTAACAAATGGAGAAACTGAGATCAAGAGCAGTTAAATGACTTGCTCATTGTCACCAACTGTGTGACTCTACGTGAGGGCAGGTCCCATTCAGGCCAGGTACCCTCTGGCGCTGGGAGCACCTTTATTCCCCTGTAAATGCCCCGCTCTCACCCCAACAGCAGCGGTCCCTCCCTCCTGGGCACTTTCCCTGACACAGGTATTGCATTTCTGAGTCCGGCTCCTCATCCTGCATCGCAATTATTCCTCTATCTCTGTCTCCCCGTAGTGCTCTGAGTTCCATGAGGGCAGTGGCCATGTCTTACTCATGTTTGCATTCCTGGCATATAAATGTTTCTCAGTAGATGTTTGGAGAAGAAAGGGAGGGAAGGGCGGGAAGAAGGGGGAGACAGGGATGAGGAGGGAGGAGGTGAGCAGGTGCGAGAAGGTAACGGTCATCTCAAGCCAATGCAGCTGGACCTCGGCCCCGGCCCTCCGCTGGCCCAGCTCTAACTGGGGTGAGAGGAAACAGGCTGCTCTCCTGGAGCCCGTCCAGGACGTGGACAAAGAGCACTTGTGACAGAGTGACCCTTCGGCCCCCAAAGGGCCAGGCTGCCCACCAGGACCCCAGACACTGCTGCCCAGCCTCCTCACTCTCCATTCCCACCTCCAGAGAGTGAACAAAGCCAGCCGCCTCTTCCTCCCAGGGCCTCCGGTGCTCCCCGCCCCTCGAACCTGGGCAGCCCCTCTGATAAGTGGAGCCCCAGTCCTGTCTGGGGTGACGGAGGGATTTGGGAGAATGGCGGCCTGCAGTCTAAGCTGGGAGACACCTTCACTTGACCCCAACCCCAGAGCTAGGGATGGGTTTGGGGGGACCTTCTCGGGTAAGGAGCTGGTGCCAGCAGGAACCTGAGGGAGGGGCCACGGGGCTCCGTTTGGATTCACCACAAACAGCTCAGCCTGCTCAGGGAGGCTAAGGCGGCAGGGAGGAGTGGCTCCCATAGGCAGGGGCTCCTGAGCATGCCTGGCCTCTGCGTGACTCAGGGAAACAACTAGAACAATGACCTAACGACTGGCTTCTCTCTGGAATTTCCCTGGGGCCAGGAGACAGGGAGACTTTCAGGATGGCCCTGCTGTCCTGAACCCCTGTGAAGCCCAACCACTCCCCCCCTTTTCTGGAAAGTACCGGGTCCCCTACCTCTCCCCACAGGGCCCGCTGCTCACACATCAGCCACTCGCCCCACGCGTGTTGGTGGAGACCTGCTGTGGGCCAGGCATGCTCTCTCCAGTATGTGTGGGTGGGGTGGGCAGAGGGGGCTCCTGGTCTTCGCCAAAAATCCCAGAATACGGCCATTACACTCTGCAAACCCTACCTGATCTCTTTTGACAAACAAGAGCTCAAGCCAACTCTGGTGCATGCCAGGCAGCCAGGCACCTGGAAACGAAGCGGGAAGCTACTCCAGGGGATCTTGTGGCTTTTCCTTTGTGCCAAAGAATGGGGGGAGGGGTAGTGGTGAAGGGGGGGTCAGTCCAGGCTCAATCACACTGGGCTCTTTAAATGGACAAGGCTGTTGTTTTGAGACAGAAAGTTGGGTAGTGTTAATCGGAGGCCACAGCTGCCCACAAGGACAGTAGAAGGAGTCCAGCAACATCGACAGGACAGTCCCCTACATGAAGCAACAGTTAGTGGAAGCCAAAGGCATTGAACTCTCATTCTGATCCTACAGCTAACAGCACACGGCCATAAGGCTGGGGGCCGGGAGAGGAGAGAAAGCAAACTGTGCCCCGTGCCTGCTTGAAACCTTTAAAGGATTAACTGCAATCCCCTGAGAGGGACTGGCAAGGCTCTTCACAAGCTGGCCCACCTTCCAGCCTCCTCCCCAGAGCCCCCCAAAGTGCTCCTGTGCTCCAGGCTCCGACCCTGCTGGTCTAGTTCCAGGTCCTGTGCCGCCTTATGCATCCTGGCCTCTGTGCGTGCTGCTCCTTCTGCCTGAACTGCACCCCTTCCGAGCCCCCCACACCTTAAGGTACAGCCCAAACCTCCCCCTGCAGCCACTCCTGACTTCCACCCAGTCTTCCTTCCTCTGTGTTTGCAAAGCACTCTGTGCATCGAATCTTATTTTCCTTAATTCCTTGTTTATAA
>CM052450.1:20793328-20826710 GCA_028533085.1 Varecia variegata | reverse complement strand
TTTTTTCACACATTGACTATTTTTCTTTGCAGCTTCACATAACCCAAAGGAGGAAACCCTATATCATTATCCCTGTTTCTCAGCAGATTTAAACAGTTGCGGCTCAAAGGGGATAGTGAATTATCCTCAGGGAAGTGCCACAGCCCCCCAGAAACCCAGGGCCCCTTCTCTCCACTCAGAGCCCTCTCCCCACCCTCAGCAGTCCAGGGCTCAGCCAGCTAGGGGCGTGGTGGCCTGCAGCCCAGATCCTGCTCTCGGGGAGGAGCCTCCTGGGCCCCGGCTCTCCAGCTGCTCAGGGCAGCGTCCCCTGGGTGGGGGTACACAGCGACCCACTTCCAGACTGGGCAGGTTCAGCAGCCTGGGTCCAGAGTTTCCTTGGCAATAAATTCCCTTAAAAACAAGAAACATCTACTCATTTTGTCCTGATCATTGACAAGCCTTCCTAACCAGCCTATTTAAAAGGGTAAGGTCCCTCTGAGGTTGTGAATTCTAGGAGGTCCAGCCTTGGGCCATTTCTCCCCAGGTCTTGAACACAAACAGCCAAGAGTGATACGAAGGCAGAGGTGGCAAGGAAAAGAATGCCCCGTCTCTAGGACCTGCGTGGGGGGTGGAGTAGACATGCAGTATGGACCCGACATGCTTCAACCCAGGTGCCTGAGACAGCTCCCCCGTGGCGAACATGCTTCTGGGCCAGGGAACAAGGCAGACAGCAGGGCTAACCCCCTATCACGGCGGGATAGCCGGGAGGAGGGCGGCGGGGAACGAGATGAATGGGAAGCAAACTCCGCTTCGCATCTGTTCAGTCAAATCTCAAATCTTCGTACCAAGAGGGAGAGTCAAAGACCCTGACCCTCCCAACGACCTTCCTAATTGCCTATGAGATACGTTTGAGCTCTCCCTAATTACCAGGAAGGAGGGTTCTGGGGTGATCATTCCAGACTTGGTCTTTTTTAATTTAATCGACAAACTGAAAATAATAGTTGCATATATTTATGGGGTACAATGGGATGTTTGGATACACGTATACCCTGTGAAATTATCCAGTGGGACTAATTAACATATCCATCACCTCACATACTTAACATTTCTTTGCGGTGAAAACATTTAAAATCTACTTTTAGCAATTTTAAAATATATGATGATTACTATATTATTATTAACCATACTGTGCAATAGGTCACCAGAACTTATTCCTCCTGTCGACTGAGACTTCACTTCCTTTGACTGTTTCTTCTTTCCACCCCGGCCCCCTCCTCCAGCCAGAAGACCTGGTCTTGATGAGATCACCTACCCAAGAAACACCCAGAGGATGCTTTCCTTCCCCTTGGCCTCCCAAGTGTTAACCAAGAAATGACACCCCCACGCACCGCCCCCCAGTCCAAGCCAGGCCAGGAAGGCAGAGGGATCAGGCAGCCGGGCAGGGGGGTGTTTAGCTTGACCTCAGCCCAGCGCTGCGGACGACTCCACTCAACATATAGACACCCAGGCTGGGCCCCTTGGACCGGGTCCCTCCCTTCCTTCCCCAGCAGAGAAAGGCTCTAGAGAAGGCCCCTCTCGGAGCTGGGGGCAGGGAGGGCGGCTGTACTCCAGGGTTAGAGAAGAGTCTGAGCGGGGGTCTCATCTCTCAAAGCATCTTTAAGCTACAGTGGCAGCTACACCCTTCTCTGCTCTTAGCCAGACAGAGCAACTGGGTTAGAGCAAGGAGACACTGAGGGACACCACGCAGCCCCAGCTCCTGGCTTGGCAGTGCCAGGGTGATGGTGCCAGTTTTGACAAAGACAAAGGTGGCCTTGGGAGAAAGTGGACAGACAAGGAGTCATGTCATCCTGCCCGGCTTTTCTGTTTAGGCAGTAAGGGCTGAGCCCCAGGGAACGGACGGCTGGCTGCTCTGAGCCGGGCCATGGGGACATGCTGGTGCGCATGTGGCATGGGCAGGACATATCTGTACTTGCTTTGCGATCCCATCCCCATAGCCTCTGCTCTGCCACAGCCCCTGTCACCTTGCTGCAACGACTGTGATGGCCAGCAAACAATTCTTTCAGGCCAATGACTTTGATGGCCAGCAAACAATTCTTTCAGGCCATCTTTAAGAGGTGTCTCTAAGGTGTTCCAGGGCAAAAGCCCCTACGTATTGGGGTGGCCCAATATAAACTTGTCTAGTGTCAAGAGGGGCTTTCTACGGTGTCATGTACCGAATCCCCCGTCTGACCCCCTATGCCCTAACCCTAACTCTTCTGTCTCCGGTCACCAACTCAACTTTGCCCTAAGACTTGGATTCCCAACCCCACCCACCGAGCCCCTGAAACAGCTCTCAGTGTGACATCCTAACCCCCATCACCAGCCAATCTTCCCTGTCCATGACGCTGTCTCCAGACCATAGACCATGATCCGGCAACCTGCCTGGACCAAGTCATCCCAGTCCTGCTGCCCTGGGGATGACAGAAGGCCTCCATCTCTGGTCTCCCTGCTCTCTCCAGGTGACAATTCAGTTATGCCCTGCTCACAAACCTGCAGTGTTTCTCTGCTGCCTACAGGATAGAGGCTAAACTTCTTAGCTTGAAATGCAAGGCTTTTTATAACCCAGCCCCAACTTATTTATCCAATATGATCTTAACTACCACTCTACAAACTAAAAGCATAGATTTGCTGTGCATGGTACAAGTCATTGGGGCCACAGGAATTCAGTGGAAGGAGAGGTCACTTCTGGCTGAAGCCATCAGGGCAGACCTCCTAAAAGGGTGGCTGTGTGTGTGTGCACACATACTGGGGGAGATGTAATTCAGAATCGTGCACTGGGCCAGCTTGCACACGGTTCTGCCCTTCTCCTCCCTGCTTCACCCTCCTGTGGGCTTGTGTGCACAAGGGACATACAACATATGTTGGAAAATCTGCACAGATGCAGGAAATTCTTTTCTGTTCTTAAGATTTGTCAAACTGCAGGTATCCAGGTCAATGACTGGGACAGAATCCCAAATGCTAGCAAGGGATAAGCTGTGATAAGTCCCCTGCTAGGGCTGGACCAGAGTGATAAAGACAGCTGGCCTCCTCCACGGCTCCTGGCAGGACAGTTTGCTGGGACGGCTTCCACTGTACCTGCCCCTGGGCCCTGCTCCTCTTACAGAGCACTAACACTGGGAAGAAAGAAGAGCCTCTTTCTGGACTCCCAAAATTTTCAGTTTGGACCTTTGGAGGGAAGGGTGTAAGAAGAGTTAAGAAATAACAATCCAACCTCCTCTGCCTTCTGGGATTCTGGCAACTCGATGCTATATATCAGTGGCCAGGCAGGGGAGTAGGACATGGAACTGAACTTGGGAATAAAGGGACAGAAGACCAGACCAGACTAGTGGACGCCTAAACTAGCAGGCTCCTCCCTTCCCAGGCAGTGTCTCGGGCCAGAAAATGATGAGGCCAGAGTCAAAGCAATGAGAGGAAAGGGAATCAGGGAACAAAAGCCATAAATTACGGCTCTCCTCAGCCGCCAAGGAAGCGCCTTCACAATGGCTGCGTCTCTGCACCAGCCTGCACCCTAACTCCCCAGCGAAACACACCACTGCGTACTCCTTCTGGATGGGGCCCCCATACGCTTGGGACAGAGGGAGACCCAAAAAGGGAAAACAGAACTGAGAGGGGAAGAGAGCAAGTGAGCATGAGGATGAGGAAAAAGAACTAATAAGCTCTTGTTGGAATTAATTGCAAAAGAGCAAACAAAAGCAATTAATTTGGGAGGCAGAATCCCTAGGCTCAGCTGCTCCAGGGGAAGCCACCTGGGAGACTGGAGACCTGGCCGTCCTCGCTGTGATTACAGAGAAGATGGGAGGTCTCTCCCGGGGCAGGGGGTTCAGGGGAAAAGACCCACTGATGCTCCAGGAGGGGAGGAGGAGTAACTGGGAGTCACGTACCAGATTGGTTATGCGTGTGTTGTTCACACACACCCAAAGACGTTAACGCGGCACTTCCATCAACCGCATCGCCAGCCATAAAGCTGTGCCAGGTGTGCAACGTGCTTGTCCAGCCCTCGAGAACAAGAAGTCACGGCACGATGGGCAATACGGGGTGCGTGCCTACCTGGTGCCAAGCCCTGCACCGGATGGTTTGCAGTCTCATTTTCTTTCATCCAAACAACCCTCTGAGGTAAGTATTATCCTCTCCATTTTACAGATGAGGAAACTGAGGTTCTAAGAGGTAGAGTGTGTAGGAGAAAATATGTACCCTGAATTCCCAAAGACCTAGACTTGAATCACGGCTCACTGACTTTCCAACTATGTGACCCAACTATGTCCCCTCGCACACGTTAACACCTCTGAGCCTCAGCTTCATCATCTGTAAAATGTGGATACTGCTCCTTCCTTCCCAGGTTGTTGCAAAAATTAAGTAAGCCAAGTTATGGAAAGCTCCTAGTCTGTGCCGGTAAGCGCACACACTGAGTTTAGTAAATGTTTGTTCTCTTCCCACCAGCGCCCCCTTTACTCAGATACTCATTAGTTCAACGGACAGTGAAGTGTCCAACGTGTGGAAAAGTGAAAAGGGAATGGAATTTATGGAAGCCTTTGATATGCCAGGCACCTTACTAGGTCTTCAGGGCGGGGTGTGGACATTAACAAGAACGGGACAGAGTCCTTGCCTCCCAGGAGTTTACAACCTGGCAAGCCAAACCCATAAACCTCCGAATGCTGGTGATAAGTGCGAAAGAGCCATTTAAGACAAAGGCAAGGACACGAGCCTTGGGAATTTGGACAGAGGAGCGAGGAAGGACGCAGGAAGAGAGCTGTGACGCCTGTGGGCAACCAGGAAGGCTGAGAAGAGGTCACGTGACTTCTGGGAACAGGCAGGATTTTGAGAAGCAGAGGACAGACAGGAGCAGGCTGCTTCAGCGGAAATGACGGGGGTCGGGGTCTCTCACGCGGCCTCCCCCCAAGGCAGACTCTGGTGGGAGTCACGGGATACCAATCAATACATGAACACGTGGTTTCAGTCTTCAGAGTGGAAGATCAGAGGTGGCTGCAAACGGTTGGTCCTTCCACTGAAAAGTAGAGTCTGTCTCTCCTACCTCCTCCCCTGTCCCTTGAGTCTAGGCCAGTTCACTTACAGCAACAGAATGTCACAGATAGGAAGCCGGTTGACTTCCGAGGCCAGGCGTAAGAAGCCGGGAAGTGTCCACTTGGGTCTCTTGGATTGCTCCCTCTTGAGACATTCTCTCTCCTGAACCAACTGCCTCGCTGAGGGAAGCCCGAGTCACGTGAAGAGGCTGCATGTGGGTGCTCAGGGTGACAGGCCCCACTGAGCTCCCAGACGACAGCCAGTACCACTTTCCAGTGATGTGAGGAGCTGCCCTGGCTGTCCAGCTGGGCCAGCCTTCAGAGGACGGCGGTGGCAGGAGACAACCCAAGCGAGGGCCCACCTGAGCCCAGTTAACCTGGAGAACCAACCCCGAGGAGTAAGAATAAATACTTGTTCTAGCACCCTGGGAGGCTGAGGTGAGGGGATCACTGGAGCTCAGGAGTTCGAGACCAGCCTCAGCAAGAGCGAGACCCTGTCTCTACTAAAAATAGAAAGAAATTAGCCAGGTGTGGTGGCGCACGCCTGTAGTCCCAGCTACTCGGGAGGCTGAGGCAGGAGGATTGCTTGAGCCCAGGAGTTTGAGGTTGCTGTGAGCTAGGCTGACGCCACGGCACTCTAGCTCGGGCAACAGAGTGAGACTTTGTTTCAAAAAAAAAAAAAAGAATAAATCCTTATTAAGGCCACTACGTTTTGAGTGATCTGCCATGCAGCCACAGATAACCAGAACACCAGGTCTCTACTTCACTAACCTGGTTGTTACCAAGGAATTTGGGGCAAGGGTCACACTGAAAATGGATGAGAGAAGAGGCGAGAAGAGAAGGAATTGTGTGTCGGGAGAGGGAGAGAGAGACCCAGCTCCCCGCTCCCCTCGGCTCTTCCCAACATGAAGCCAGATCAATATAACTCATAATTCAATTTGCCCCCAGGGAAATAACTGGGGAAAAATCAGTACGTATAAAGACGTTTACAGCAGAGCTATTCATAATAGCAACAAATTGGAAACAACCCAAATTCTTGGTAAAAAGAGAAAAGTAATACAGCAATGGAGTAACATGACAGAATTATTTATAGCTACTTCAAATGACAAATTTATAGATGACTGTCATACCTGGGAGTGTCTGCATAAAATAATATTAGACAAAAAGAAATGCATGACACGGGACAAGAGCTACACACTAATTACAACTATGTAAACACGTTAAGAAAGATCAGAACACATGGGACAGGCATATAGCTTAATATTTACTTACCCATTTTTAGGCAAAGTTGATTAAGTACCAAGTACCAGTTCAACCTCACAAATCCTAAAAATGGGGTCATGACTGCATGGGAGCTGGAAGAAGACAGTATTTCGGAAGATTGGAACATGATCTCTGTTACTCAGGGACTTGGGGCAGAACCGCAGGCCCAGGGCCGGGGAAGGGAAGGGTGGGCTGGATGACAAGGATGGAGTGAGCAGGAGGGGCTGTGGCATCTCCCCAGCAGGGTAGCTGAATGTTAGAAAACAAATCCGCTGTGTTTGCTGACACAGTGCAAAGAGAAGGACTCACAAAAGCCACCCATTATCCCATAATTATTGTCTCTCTCGTGCCTGCAATTAACGGCTGTCTGCGAGGCGGCTGCTGGGGTAAATAAACGCTCACCCGCATTACAGTCAATCAGCCAGCTGAAGCGCCAATTAACAAGCCCACTGCAGAGACACTCCCGTCCCAGCTCCGCTGTGTCCCAGCTCCACCGCGGGGAGAAAGGGATAAGACAAGATCACACAAATCCTGGGCACACTCCTACCCCAGAAGCAGGGAAGGGACACTCAAGGTGTCATTCTGAGTCCCAGTCATGCCTCCAATCAGCCAAGCTGGGCAAGTGGGCGCTTTGATCCCCACTGCCACCACGTCAGGGGGGTCTGTGTGTCCGTGTTGGCCAGCCACATTCCTGAGTGCTGCCACGGCTCTGGAGTGGAGCAGCCCTCAACCCGTGGGCGTCTATACAGGGAAAGAGAGGCAGGAGAAGGCCTCAGAGCTGCTGGCACCTCCAGAGTTACAGAAGAAAAGAAACAGAGGGCAAAGAGAGGAATCCGACAGGGAACCATCTTGATCGACTCGCTGACACGGTACACTGGCCTTTGGCTATTTTTCTTAATCAGCAAGCTCAGAAACACAGAGAAGGAGCTAACTTAGAGAAATCAGAGGTGTCCAGAGGAGATGGGCAGGAGAGCAAGTAGCTGATAGGAGGCCGCCCAACTCCTCTCCCAGGGATGTGGGAGAGATGCTGAGTGGGACCTACAGTCCTGCATGGCACACTCAGTGCCTGGTCACGGTGCGACACCAGCCAGCTAGGCCCTCTCTCCTACCACATACTGCAGCCAGCAGGGCTCAGGTTGCAGGACAAGGGGCCCGGAAGATGCGTACCAGGCTGCCAGGAGGCCTCTGGGATCAGAGAGGCAGGTCATGCTTATTGGGGATTATCTGGTCCAGTGGTTCTCAATCTTGGCTTCACACTAGAATAACCTGGAGAGCTTTTTAAAAATACTGACGCCTGGGTACCCACCACAGACCAACTGAATCAGGACTTGTGAGAAATGCCCAGGAATGTGCATTTCTTTAAAGTGCCCCAGAGGATACCGATGACTAATTTCCTCAATTACAGATAAAGAACCAGGAGTCAGGGGGAAGGTGGCAAAGCCAGCAGGGAGCAGAGCTGGAGTTAGAACCAGCTCATCTGATGGCAAGGATGGAGCCCTGGAACTCAAAATTGCGCTGACTAAATGAATGAGCCTCTAAGGGTGCACCACAGGGCTCTGCTCTTGATCCTGCACTTTTTACCCATGATTTGCATAAAGATTTAGAAGGCATGGCTATCAGATCTGCCACTGGCAAAGCTGGGAGGGATGGCTAACACACCTATGGCAGAATCAGAATTCCACACACTGAAACAACAGCCTAACACTAACAAAATGACATAGATCAGAAATGTTAAACCCAACATGTAAAATTTAAAAGATTCCAGTTGTACATATAATCCAGAGGTTTGAAATACATAGGCTCAAGAGCTTGTTACTAATAAAATGGGGAAAACACAATCTGTATTTTTTTAAATCCATAAGTATTTTATAACAACCTTATTATGAGCCAGGCATGGTGGCATGCACCAATAATCACAGCTACTCAGGAGACTGAGGTGGGAGGATCACTTGAGTCCAGGAGCTCGAGACCAGCCTGGGTAATATAGTGAGACCCATCTCAAAAAAAAAAAAAAAAAAAAAAATTAACAAAAAAAACCTTATTATGAGCATTCCAAGAAATAAACAGGGAGTTTGTGATCAAATATTCTGGAAAGAGTCTTTTGTCTGTCCTTAGGACCCTGGTCAGTAGGACTGAATTCAAGACCTTGAAAAATAGGATTCTTCTCCCTCTCTCCCACACCCTCATCCCTACCCCTAGCTGAATAATTCAGAGCAGGGCTTCTCAGATTTTAATATGCATATGAATCACCCAGAGGATCTTGATAAAACGCAGATTCTGGGCTGGGCACGGTGGTTCATGCCTGTAATCCCAGCACTTTGGGAGGCAGGAGGAGGATCACTTGAGGCCAAGAGTTCAATACCAGCCTGGGCAACATAGCGAGACCCCTGTCTCTATTTAAAAAAAAAAATCATAGATTTTGATTCAGTAGGTGGTGGTGAGGCCTGAGAGTCTGCCTTTCTAACAAGCTACCAGGTGATGCAGATGCCGCTGGGCCTTGAAAAGCAAGGATTTAGAGAGCCCCAAAGGTCTACCTGTGAACACAGGCACCCTGAATATGCTTTGGGTGCCTGTGTCTCTTCCCCTAGAGCCTGGGGACTTCAACAAGTGGAGAAGCCGGAGTTAGAGGTAAGGAAGTTCCCAACAGTACATGCTACCTCACCTGATAAGCAAATGCATCGGATGAGCAAAGGAGAATGAAAGAGACCCACAGAAAGAGAGAAAAGACTCATGGGGAGGGGGTTTTATTTCAGCCCAGTGTGGGTCAAGAGATTTTCCAAACAGAGCACCAGAACGCAGCACGGCATTACAAAAGGGACTCAACTACATCAGTGAGGGTTCACATGTGACCTTCCCTCTAACTCAGAGCACATCTTTTGTGCAGGAGAGGGGAGATCAAAGCCTGGCAGCTATCCACGGGAAAACAACCTGAGGCTTTCAGGACAATGAGCTCGATTTAAACACCCATGATTTGCAAATTTAACCTGACATGGGCATCAGAGTCCCATGGAACAGACCACATCTAGAGTATTATGTTCAGTTCTGGGCAGTGTATTTCAAGAGAAGATTAAAAGCTACCATGTACTGAATTGCAGGCACTATTCTAGGTTTTTTACACGTATTAATTGATTTAATCCTCTCGACAACTCTATACAGTAAGTATCATCATCACTCACGTTTCACGGATGAGTAAATCAAAGCTCAGAGAGGTCAAGGATTATAACCAGGGTCACACAGCTGGTGAGTTTGGAGCCAGGTGCAAACCCAGGCAGACAGACCACAGAGACCATATTTTTCCCACTGTGTCATATGGCCTCTTGATACTTGCCTGACTGTGAAACGATGACAAACAAGGAAGCCCAGACAAGGATGACCAGGATGTGAAAATGCATCGAATAGTACCAAATAGTACGAAAGTGTGGACTAGAAGAAGAAAACTTAAGTTCAGCATGAAGGAAGGATACAAGTGGATGCATCCAACAATGGAAAAAATTGCTTCACAGAGCAGCCCTCCTGGTCGCTGGGGGCATTCAAGGGGCGGCTGGCTGATCACGTGCCTGGGACACTAGAAAGGCGACTGCTATTTGGAAGGAAAGTTTAGCCAAATGAAAGACTGAGACGCTATGTCCCTCTCCTGTCTTGGTCTCTCCATCTGGGAAAACAGACTCTGACACCAGGAGCACAGTGCTTTTAACGAGCTACATTGAGCCGGGATTTGCCCACCAATTCTGGTTTGTGTGAAGAAGAGAAAGTGACAGCAATGCCAATGCTGAACTTGGCCAGGATGCCTATAAATTGAGCCAAAGGAAGGATTGTAGGAAATATGCAAATGAGCTGCTACTGACACCTTGTTGTTCCCCTGACCTGTAATCTCATGAGGTTCTTATGTGAGTGATAAACTCCTCCCAGGTGGCTGAAAACGGCTCACTTCTTCTCAAAGAAATATTAAAAATATATAGAGTCAATTATAAAAAGTATAATAGAGGCTCAGTGTTTCCTAACCCAAATTATACGGTGGAGCAGCACCACACCTACAGTATCTGAGTACCCTGGAAGTGAGTGACAAAGCAAAGTCTCCAAGGAGGAAGGCAGAGGACGGCCAGATGTGACCAAACTCCATCCTGCAAATCCTTCAGCCAGTGACTGGGTAACAGCCATCCTGGCTCTGAGCCAGAAAGTGAAGAAATAATCTGAAATCTCAGCCCCGGAAACGGTCTGGGCTGGGAGCCATGTCATTTCTAGAGTACTGTCCCCCCCTCCCCAAGCACAGTGCCTGGGGACGGTGGGGGAAGGGACGTGCCAAGCACCAGCTATTTCAAGGCACTATGCTAATTGCTGTGGGACATACACATTTGTCAGATAGAAAGACATATGCGGACGGAATATTTCAGGACAACCTCTATTTCCATCTGGCTGTTTCAGCCAATTAAAGGACACTTTTAAAAATGTAACTTAATAAGTGTTGATGACTCTGGCCTTGGTTCTGACAACACCAAATTTGGAAGCCGCTGGGCCCGATTGAGATGCTTCCTATTTAGATTCAGGAAAACCCTGTCTGAGGTCTAGACACTCTGGAAGTCTCCATGCTCACCACGCTACCTCCTTTCCGCCAGACTTTCCTTACCAGGAAGCCAGAACAGCGTGGCCAGAGGCAGCCCATCAAGAGGTATCTGAGCATCACCCTGTCCCTACCCACGCAGCTTCCTTTCTCAGACCCTCGCCCCGCTCCCCTTGAGGCTTCTCTCCACTGAGAACCCCCTCCCCACGCCCCATCCCTGCTGTGCGGCTTTTCCTGAGGTCTCAGTTTCTCCCTCTTCTTCCACCTTTGTCCAGATCTGGAGGCGCCACCACGAGGCGGGACCCACGGGATCTCCGTCTTTACCCGCCCTCAGAACCCACGTGCGCTCTGACGCGGGTTCAGCCTCCCCCGTAGCACGGTCCTAGAGAGCTGGTGAGGACGGGCATCCCAGCACTGCCCTGGACAGCACAGTAGGGTCCACAAGGACTCCTCCTGTCCCCTCTTCTCCCTCGCTATGTTCTGTCCCCTCCCCCCATAAAGCCACTGGAGCCAACTCTCCCTTCTCTGCTGAGTCACTGGACCTTCCCCGTGAGGGACCAAAGGTATCGGGGAAAGTCAGCTCACCCAACTTCCCAGCTGCTATCCACGCTCGCGTCTAAACACACAAAGGGCAAGTGTCCACGGCAATAGGGGTCGCAAGGAGGAGCAGAAAGGTAGGGGATGGAGTACAGAGGGCAAAGAAGGTGAGTTAAGCCCACCCTGCTAGCTGCCACCAGGTGGTTAAGTTGGGTATAAATGAGGACACTGGATTTCTGGATTCAGAGAAGGCCTGTCCTACAAAAGGAGACTACGGCTCCCAGAGAAGCTGCTACCGCATCAGACACCTGCTAATGTGGGAGGAGGGAGCAATAAGGACTGGTGCTGGGTGTGGTCTCTGATTCTCTAAGCCTCGCCTCAGCTTCCCTGTGACTTTCTTTCTGCACGGTCTGAAGGGCCCCCTTGGTTAGACCTAGAGCAGCTGACAGGCCCTCCCTAGATACACATGAACATGAGAGTAACTGACACCCTCACTTCGCCCCTCCAGAGGAGGTGGCATCTACCACCTGCCTTTTCCGGAACACAGGGTCTGGGCACCTGGGGAGAGGCACTCAGATGGGCAGCCCTGAGTGGCCACAAATGAGCCATGGCTGTAGGGGGTGCATGACACAGTGGAGTCCAATAATCACACCCCCATCTCCATTATCGTACTGCCCACATTCACACTCAGGTCCCCCGAGGGGCAAGAAGTGGGCTCAGACAGGACATGTGGAATCATCTATAAATTCTAATTCTGGTTTCTCCCCACTTCCCAGTGTGGCCTTGGGTAAGTGTCCCATTGATCAGGAAAATCCCCATCTATTACTTAGCACAGCAGCCACCTGAGACCCCCACCCCTCACGGAAGACCCGCATCAGCATAATACTAACCTAACACCTAGCCCATCAACTAATCTATTACCTGGCACATCAGCATAACACTAAACCTATTACCTGGTGCAGCAACTACCCTATTACCTGGTGCATCAACGTAATACTAACCTATTACCTGACACATCAACTAACCTATTACCTGGCAGGCATTAGTCACCTGAGACCCCACCCCTTGGATCACCCCAACTTAATAAAAGTGGGAAACATTGGGTAGACGGGGCTCAGAATTTGGTGGCGAGACCGCTCTGAGCCCACCAGCGCATAGACCTGGATTCTCCGACTCTCCTTGTGCTGCTCGGTTTGTCCTCGGGACCACTCGCTGTAACACTCGCTGTAACACCATCATCTCAGAAATAGATTCTTCACGGGTAAAAAAGGGTAATCAACAGTCACCCTGCTCCCAAAGCATAGTAGAATCCATTAAAAAAAGAAAAGTCACCCTGGACAAGTTGGGGGGGGGGGAGACGGTATACTGGGTGGGTATGAGGCAGAGTGTATGGATGGAGCGACAAGGGGTCCCTGCAAGGAGGAGGCTCACCCAGCTCCCCAGTGTGAACGGTTTACCTTCAAGACTTGGGCACAACCTCCTTGCCCTCTGGCACAACCCTAAGGTACTAATTCTCCTTTTTAGAAACCCACCATCTCCCCGGCCTCTCTCATCCTGCGGGAGACAGAAATGTGCACCCTACTGGAGTTCCAGCAGAATTCCTAGTCACACACACCCACCAGCCTAACATGTCACAAAGGTGCCAGGAGCCTGAAACATCCAATCAAGAGCCTCGGACAAGACGGCTTGTCACTGCTCTCACTTTTACAGTGGGCAACGTTGCTGCTCAAAGCAGCGGGTGCTGAGTTAACTCACACGAAGCCTGGAGAGGCAGGAACACAGCTCCCCTGCTCAGCCTCCTCCCTCAGCCACAGGCCCCATTTCGGCAAACCCCAAACCCGCCACTCTACTCCCCAGCCCTGCCTCAGCACAGCTTGAAGCCGAGAGGGAGTACGCCCAAGCGGAAAGGAAGTGTCCGTCAGCCAAGCATGCCTTGCCCACTCTTCTGTTTGCAGAGGGCAAAGTCCACGGGAAGGGAGGGAACAGCGGCGGACCAGGTCCGGAGAGAATGGCAGACAGGCTAGAGTCACTCAGCACGGCTGGAAATGGAACAGAGCGATACACGCTCCAGCACACGATCCCGATTCTTACTCCAGCCTTATCCTTCATTTATCGCGATACGTATTTACAGGGTCAGCATTCTGCCTGGGTATTCCAGAGCCACCCTGCCCCTCCCCCTCCAGCCACTCCTAGCCTCGGCCACCTGGTGCCAAGAATCCCCCCATTCCCGCCCAACAGGCAGCTGACCTTAGCCTGTGGTCACGGCCACACTTGGCAGGCCTCCTGCTGACTGTCACCTCCCCCGTCAGGCTGGAGACAGACAATGAAACACTGGCGTCTCTGGGGATTGCTTGGAGGTTTTCCTGTCAGAAACATCTCCCAGAAGCTGAGACCTTTAGGCATGGCCCCAGGACCCTGACACGGAATCTGCCCCCACAGCGCGCCTCGCCGGCTGCCAGCCCCCGCTCTCCTCCCCCGACTTGCTCCCCTCACAGACGCTGAGGGGACACCCAGGCTGCTTCAGGCTCAGCCTCATCTTTCCACAGCTTTCCTCAGCATCAGCCTCTTCAACGCCTGAGAACCAGCAAGAGGCACCTGGTTCTGGGCCCGGCTCCAGGCCCTCGACTCTGAGGTGGCCGGGACAGATACGTTTGGATCCTGAGGTCTCCGGTTCTCTCTACCTAAGAATCTTGAGTTCTCACAGCAAGAATAAAACCAGGCAAGGGATTCAGCAGGCGTGAGGTAGACCATGAACCTGAGCAACAGGGACGCCGGTTCAAGCCTTGGCTCTAGCTTGCTGCCTCTGAGGCCCTGGGCAAGTTGCATGACCTCTGGGACTCGGTCACCTCAAAGACCAGAGTTGTGAGGACCCCACCAGGTGACAGGACACGTGGAAAGTGAGAGAGGCTTGAGGTCCTATACACACCTGAGCAGCTTCAGTTTGTACCCTCTCAGTGTTTCTCGAACTGAAAGTAGTGACTCATCTGCGAGTGTGAAATCAAGCTGAAGGGTAAGATTATCTTTAAAAATATATATTTATATGTGTGTATGTACGTATAGACCAGACAAGACTAGAATATAACATGCACCACACACCCTAAGGGTAACACACGTGTTGCTATTAATAGATTGGAAAATGCATTTCTACTGGTTGCAATTGAAAATTTTGATTAGGGGCCATGCGAGGTGGCTCACACCTGTAATCCTCGAACTTTGGGAGGCTGAGGTGGGAGGATTGCTTGAGGTCAAAAGTTCAAGACCAGGTTGAGCAAGAATGAGACCCCATCTCTACCAAAAATAGGAAAAATTAGCCAGGGTAATGGCACAGGCCTATAGTTCCAGCTACTCGGGAGGCTGAGGCAGGAGGATTGCTTGAGCCAAGAGTTCAAGGTTGCAATGAGCTATGATGACGCCACTGCACTCTACCCGGGGCAACAGAGTGAGACCCTATCTCAAAAAAAAAATCAATTAGGCCTTAATTTTAAAACTTTCTTGCAGATGTTCCCAGCTGTGTAACTTGCTTTCTCCCCTCAGCAGATTGGGATGGTGAACCCTTTAGGGTAAGGGCCGTGTCTCTACGTTCTCAAGAACAGCAACCTTCCCACACCATCCCCTGCCACAGCGGGGCTGGGCGCAGACCCAGCGGGCTTCTGCAAGCTGTTCACTGGCTGGAAAGCATCCGCTGAATAGGAATCAGTGTGGGAGGAGAGGAGAGAAACCCGCGGTTGACAGTGCCAGGCACCGTCCCAGACGCCTGGCCCTGCAGGTCCACGTCAGCACCTCCATGTTACAGACGAGGAAACCAACGCTCAAAGAGGTTCAGTTGTCCGGAGCAGGACCAGGATTGAGATCTGGGTTTGCATGGTCCCCGGCTCTCCGGCTGGACCCCTCTGCCTTTATCACTGCCAGGGAGAGCGCGTGCACCGCCCCATCAAACCTTCCAAACATCTTGCATTGGCCAAGACAACTCACACGGCAAAACACACACACGGGGTCGGAAACAGCACAACATTCTTTCCTACCTGCCTTTCTCTGGCTTTTCCAATCCCATGAGGGAGAGCAGAGAGGGCTGTGCTGGGGGCATCTGGGATTTGTCTTCCTCCTTGTCCCGCCCTTGTCCTTCTCTGCCTCTTTTGAGGCTGATTTCCCCCTGCTCACCCCCCCTCCCCCAATACCAGCCAACCGGTTACCCGGGCAACCCAGCTGGGAGGCTGCCAGTTACCACGGCAACCCAGCATGGCCGCCAGGCTGCCTTGCTTAGGAAGGTCAGGGGACCAGCCGGGCTGCAGAGCAGCTGGGATGTTGCAGGCAGGACTGGCCCAGGGAGGGGGGACCTACGTGCCTGAGAGAACTAAGTTTCTGCTGTCAGGGGACCACCTTTCAGTTTCCCATGAAGCAGCCTCCCCCAGTTTGGGGCATGAACCACAAGCTAACCTCCCCCATTCTGTCGCCCAAACCAAGCCTGAGCCCTCCCACCTTTTCAGCAGGGTTCCAGTCACCTCGCTGCAAAGAAGGTTTCTCAGACTGAGCAGCAACTGGCTGTCACTCAGCCTAACCCCTGGGGCCCTCTCGCCCTCCTCCCTTCCTGAGCATATCTGGCAGTCAACATGCATGCAACACGTGTGTCTGCGTGCAGATGTAGTCTCTCCACGAAATAAGTTGGTCATGATAAAGAATAACGAAGAGCTAATGTATTCTAGTATTTACCATGTGCCCCACGTGTTCTAGGTGCCCCGTGTGAAGTTTCTCAATTGATCCACGCAACAAACATATTATCCCCACTCTGCAGATAGAGCAGCTGAGGCTTAGAGAAGCTAAGGGACTTGTTCCAGGTCGCACAGGCATTAAACAGCAGAGCTAAGATGAAGTTGTGTCCGAACCAGCTTCCTGCAATTCCTTGAGCCGCTGACTCCTGCCCCTCCCTCACCGATCAATCACTGGCCTGACTTCAAGGAGACATTCTGAACATCTATTAAAAGATTATCCAGTGCCAGGTGTTTTATTCACATCATTTTATTTCACTTTGTCCTTGCCTCTGTGAAGGGGGCTTTAGTCTTGTCATACAATAGCTTAGGAAACTCAGACCAGAGAAGTTAATAACTTTCCAAGCTAATGAGACCCAGCGTAAGGTCCCTGCCTAGGAGAACCCTGTCCTGACCCTCCCAGGAGAGTCTATTACTTCCTTTCTTGGCCACCAAAATAGGTGGCATGTCTCCATCACGTACAGGACAATCGTTTGCTCACACTTGTCTGCTCCCTTACAAGACTGTGAATTTAAAGGCTCATTTTTGCAACGAATACTGCCTGGGACACAAGGAGCGTACAGTAAGTATTTGTCAAAAGAAAGCTGTGGAGCCGGGATCCCAGGTCCTGCTCATCTGCCCTCGAGTCCCTGCCCTCTCTGCCACATTACCCTGCCTCATTCAGTCAGTCAGAAAGCAGTTACCAAACAAACAACTCCTCTGCACCTGCTTCTGTGTGAAACATCACGTGAAACATCACAAACACAAATAAGACACAGCGGCCCCTCTTGCCTTGAAGGCTCGCAGTGCAGTGTGGGGTGAGGCGGAGGAGAGCAGGGAACAAGTGCTCCACCAGCCCCGCCATCAAAGGCTGTTCCTCTGTGCCTGTCCCTCCCAGCCAAAGCTTCCTACACCAAACCAACACTTACTGAGCACCTACTATGTGCTAAGTACTGCCCTCGAGTCACTCTCGGTTTGGGAGGAGTGGGAAGGTGAGAAGACAACGGAATCAGGAATTACTAGACAGCGTGAAGAGTGACAGATAAGGTACAGGGGTCCAGGAACTAATGGCCAGGGACACTGGGGGCATATGTATAACTCTAAAGAGCTTTCCCATTTGATGTGATAAAGGCATTTCATATTGCATTGCTTTCTAGTCACACCCACTTCCTACATTAACTCATCTGAACCTCAGTGGTGATGGCAGGGCAGGAATTATTACTCCCATTTTAGAGATGAGGAAACTGAGGCTCAGAAGGGGAAGAACATTGGATTAGGAGGGGGGAAGCTGGGTTCTAGGCCTCATTTGTGATTCTAACGAGTCTGTTAGCAGTACACCCCCAACACCACACTCCCACCCCACCACCCAGCCAAAGCCGTCCCCCCCCCCCCCCGCCGTGACCCTCTTTAATCCCCAGTGAGACAGCTCAGTTTCAGGCAAGGCAAGCAGCCTCCCTGCAGTCTCTGGATAGCCCGTTGATGCTCACGAGGACCTAGGAACCAAGCAAAACCAGAAAAATGATCTTACCTGAGGCTAGGTTAACTTTAAGGGCTAATTGCAAGCATTTGACTAATTAAAAGCAAATTGGCACCTGCAATTACAGAGCCTGTTCTTCTCAGGTAATGACGAGCCAGACTGGGTGGACACGGTGATGTCGGCCAGCTCATTGCAGGAGTGGGGCTCCCAACCAGCCCCAGGAAGACACAGCTGGAACCAGAGCAGACCAGCGACCCTGAAGCCTCAGCATCAATGTGTGTTTGTCAGATCAGCACCGACACCCCCCGGCTCTATTGCCTAAGTTCACACAGTAAGAAATAATCCTCTATAGAGACTAAGTGAGCGACCTGGGAGCATTTGAAGGTAGCCCGAATACCACCTGTCCTAAACACATTTCCGACCAACCCACCTCGGCGCCTGTCTGGCCTTTGCGTCAAAGCATCGCCTTCTGATATACATTGTTCAACAAGAACTGACATTTGTGTGGTTATTTGCAGTTTACAAAGCACTTCCATATATTCATATTAATATATTACTCTTCTAGCAACCAGCTCTGCAGGTGGGTAGTGATACTAACCTCAGTTTTCAGACTAGGAAACAAAAGCTCAGAGAGATTAAGTGACTTGCTACAAAATCATATAGCTACTAATTGGACTAGGATTTGAGTCCATGTCTTCAAATTCCAGGTGAACCTTTTTTCCACAACCACAGCAGGGGTTAACAAATGGACTGTAATTAGTTTATCCGATCTGCTTGTGCTACTTTGGAAAGGTGCAAAGAGGTCTCATGGGAATGAGAAACAAATACTCTGCATAGATTTGACAACGGAGGGATCAAGAAAGAACATGCACATGCCAGTGGGGGGAGGGCTGCAAGAAGAGTGTCATCCTATAAGCCAGAAGACACTAGAGGAGCCGATCTCCCTTCATTCACATGCCTGCCAGAGGAAGGCCCCAGTAAGTGTGACATTCCAGGGGATCATCCTGGAGGAGGTGGCTGTCCTGGGAATGGGTGTGGCCACCTCACCACACTCTGTGCTGGTGAGACCACACCTGGCATGGAGGTACCCGGAAAGCTTGAGAAGGAAGTATGGGTCTTTGGAGGAACACGAGCACGTAGCCTTGAGCAGGAGGCTTGGAGGGTTTGGAAGGAGGGAGATCATGACACCTGACTTCAGATATCTATGTTTCTCATGCCAAGTCGACAACAAGATAATAATAACAAACACATTGATCACTTATTCTATTCAACATAATTCCACATGCTTTACATATACAACCTCATTTACCTTCACAAGAAGCCTATGAGATAGGTAGCGTTATCTTCATTTTGAAGATGGAGAAACTGAGGCACAGAGAGGTTCAGCCACTGTCAAGGTCATATCACTGGTAAGTGGGAGAGCCAAGATTCAACCTGAGTTTGACCTCACAACTGTGATCTTGATGATTGCACTAAACTGCCTTTTAAGAAAAGCCAAAGACTTGAGCAAATATATTTGTTTTATGGACATATTACATATTACATTGTTATAAATATGAACTACTCACACTTGATAAATCTTTTATAAAAAATGTAATTTTTTAAAATAACTCTTTTACTTATTTTATTTATTTTTGAGACAGAGTCTCACTCTGTTGCCAGGGCTAGAGTGCCATGGCGTCAGCCTAGCTCACAGCAACCTCAAACTGCTAGGCTCAAGTGATCCTCCTGCCTCAGCCTCCCAATAGCTGGGACTACAGGTGTGTACCACCATGCCCCGCTAATTTTTTTTATTTTTAGTAGAGATGGGGGTCTCGTTCTTGCTTAGGTTGGTCTTGAACTCCTGACCTCAAGCAATCCTCCCGTCTTGGCCTCCCAGAGTGCTAGGATTACAGGCGTGAACCACCACACCTGGTCTTTTTAAAAAAATTTAAATCTCACTAGTAATCAAACAAATGGATTGAAACAATGAAGAAATAATGAATTAAAACCATGAAAAAAGTTATAATGTTCAATGCTGATGCTCATGCCACAAAATCCATTCTTGTAGACAGCTACTGAGAATGTAAATTAGTACTTTTGAACAAGGAATTTGGAAAAGATGTCAAAATATTTAAAAATATGTAGCAATTCCACTCCTAGAAATGTAATCTAAGGGAAAAAAATCATTGATATGTGTGAAGATTCAGATATTTATATGATTATTGTAGTATTGTTTATAAAAGTGGAAAATTGGAAATATTAATATCTAGTTCAACATAGGGGTCAACCCAACAAATAAAATAGTATAAAATGAAAAGCTAGGCAGCCTCTTTAAAATGATGCTGTAAAAGAATATTTAATAACATAGAAAAATGCTTTGTGTTTAAGTGGCAATAATATACATCTGATCCAAAATTGTTATGGTGTATATATGTGTTGTGATGATAAATATAGTCATATGATCATGCATAATTTACAAAAGCATGTAATATCAAAATGTTATAATTATTATACATGCCAAATCTTTGAGAAAGAGAATTACAGGTAATTTTTAAACTTCTATGTTTTTCTGCATTTTTACTATGTATTACTTTTATACTCACAAAATAGTAATTTTTTAAATGTATACCCTTCATTACATTAATTCTGTATCTTAGAATTTGTCCTAATAACCCAAAACACACAAAAAAGCCTTATGAACAAAAATGTTCAACTTGTGTTATTTGGAAAAGGAAAATGAGGTAACAGCCTAATGTGCAATACAGAAATGATTATGTAAAACACATAACACATTTCATCCACACTGACTATGATATATCCTATTTTAATAAGAAGAAAACCATTTTATCACCATGTGAAAGAGGAAGCTGACTTGCTCTGTGCAGCTTCAAAGAATCAGAACCAAAGGGTAGAACTCAGAAGTCGGCAGATTTTGATTCAATATACAAGAATGTTCCAATCATGGAGGAAGCCACCTGGAAGGTAATGAGCTCCCTGTCACTGGCACTATCCAAATGAGGCTGGCTGCTCCCCATCAGGGAGGCTGAGGAGGGCGCGTCTGGGCTGGGAGGGAGGCTGGCCTGGGTGGTCTCTGAGAGGCCGCTGGCGGCTGCGGGAGCTGGGCGGGAGCCCACCTGAACGACAGATTGCTCAGGACAGGCTTCCACTGAGCCCACCCTCAACTTCCTTTCCTTCTGCTTCCCACTTATTCCAAATATTTTCCAAAATAAACTTTGCTCTTTCTTCTCTCAGTGGGTTTTATCCCACTGTAAGGCCTGGGCGGAAAATAATAATAAAAATAAAATGTGTGTTTTAACTGGTTGGTGACTGGCCTGGCAACGTCATCACTAAGCACTGGCCTCCAAACCTCCTCGGCCTCCAAACCTGCTCGGCCTCCCATCCGAGCCCAGCCCGGGGCAGCGGGAGGCGGCAGCTGCCTGGCGAAGCCAGCTAAGCTCTCCCAACGCCCAGCTCCGACCTTGCCCCTGACCTTCCTCTGGGGGGCCCACGGGCCAACATCAGTGCCAGTGACCTCCTCAAGTTTCACAACAGGCCAGCGAGGGAGACAGCGAGGACACTGGCTCAGAGAGGGGTGACACCACACTCCTGCCTCTGGCCTAGGCCATGCCCTGGGCCGAGGAGCGCTCTGCGGCGCCCGGGGCCTGGGCCGGGCGGGGACTGCGGTGGCAGCCCCAGAGCCAGGGCAGTCCCCTCCCTGCTCCTCGCTGACTCCCTCAGTAATTACTTCATTTACACGGAGCAGGAAGAATCCAACTCAGTAATCCAGGCAGACACGTTAAAAGTAATTATCTGTGTAGCGCGTCCTGCACCATCGCCTTCCGGTGAAGGAGGAAAAGAAGCTGAACCCCGCAAAAAAAAAAGCCCCCATTGTCTCCAGCGCGTGCAGCCGCCCGCCAGGATTAATTACACACCGCGCCAACACGTTTATCACCTCGCCGCTGATTGGAAAACCGAGGACTTTTAATAATTCATATCTGCAGCTCAGCACGCTGCGCCCTGGTGCAGAAACACAGAAACCCGCTTGTTCTGCAAGGGAAGCCCAGTGGCAGTGCCAGGCGGGGCGCCCTCAGCCCCTCCTGCCACCCCCACCTGGCGACGGGCTCCGGGAGAGCCGAGGCCGCACTCTGCGCCCAGCTCCGCGGAGCCCCCTTTCCGCCCCTCTCCGCCCCGGCTCGCCCCTCTCCGGCCCAAGCGCCAGCGTAGCCGCTCTAACGGAAGCCGGCGACTGAGCAGCTACAGCCCGCAGGACCCTTCCCCAGCTCCCCGCGCCTCCAGGGCGGCCTGGAGGCCGGGACCCGGGGGATCTGCAGGGCAGGCGCCTGCGATGTCCTCGAGCCCATCTGGACAGTGGGCTCAGGCGCTATCCGCCAACCAGGGCTCCGCCCCGCAGGCAGGAGACCCTCGGTGGAGTGCGCTGCCCAAGCAGCCAGTCTGAGGGTGAGGGGTCTGCAGGGAAGGCCGCAACCTCCTCCGACACCGGCTCTGAGCGCCATGGTCCTCCCACCACCTTCCCCC
Source organism: Varecia variegata (assembly GCA_028533085.1). NCBI lineage: Eukaryota > Metazoa > Chordata > Mammalia > Primates > Lemuridae > Varecia > Varecia variegata. Next base: position 20,804,579 of record CM052450.1, on the reverse strand, counting down.
GCCTGCAGCTGCCCTCCCCAGCCCTGTGCCTGGGCTGGCTCACCCCCCACCTTCGCTCACCCCCCACCTTCGCTCTCCCAGCCTCCCAGCCCTTCCCTGCCCTGGCTGGCCTGCTGTCTCCCCGAGCATTGCCAGGAGCCACTTCTCCCATCTCCCCACCCCTCTCCTATCTACCCTTCCTTGCCCCTCCAATCTCTGGCCAGTTCCCCAGACTCCTCACGCAGTAAGCCCCAGGCTCTTAGCTGGATGCTACATAGCCCTACCACCATAAACACCCCCTCACGTCCCATGACCCCCCACCACGTACCAGGCTCCAGCCCCTTAAGGAGCTCCTCCCCATTAAATCGGAGACCCCAGAGCTCACATGCCCCCTAGGAGCCTCTGTCACCCTGGTCCCAACCTCTGACCCCTCCCCACACTGGGGAAGGTGAGTCAATGGGGCTGACCTGAGCCTGACCCCTGGACCCCTCCATCTCTCCTTCCTGCTGGCAAGATTAGAGGCAGGGTGGGGCTGGCCTCTTTGCTCTGGCCAGGCTGGGGGGCCCAGCTGGACCCTAGGAAGCTGGCAGCCCCAAAGCTGCCCTCAGCCAGGAGATGTAATTCAAATGTGATCCATTCAAACAGCATCAGCCCCTACTGGGGCTTCTGAAGGTGGGGGTGGGGGTGCAGAGAGGGCTATAATTAGCATTCTCAGCATCCACGATCCCCCAGCAAGGCTGCCAGCAGGGGAAGACAGTGGCACCGCAGTGCAAGCAGCCCGGGCTCACATGGCAGGCAGGCGGCTGCCAGCCCTGACCGGAGCCCAGCCTTCCTCCTCCCCCCTCATCTGCTGGATGCATCAAAACAGACTCACCGGCTCCTTAGGTGTGATCCCTGCGCGGAGAAGCTCTAACTCTGTGAGCCCCAAGGCCCCCGCCCCCCCAGCTCAGGCCAGCTGGGGTCCTCCTCCCCCACCCTTCAGGGCCCCCTCCTGTAGAGCGGGGCTCTGGATCCGATCTGGTCTAATCAGTCATCTCTCCGGCTGGCAGGTCCCTGGCGCGGGGAGAGGATGCTGTTGTGGTTACTGCAGAATCCAGCATCTTTCCCAGGCAGAAGCAGCTGGGCATGCTCCATCAGCTCCCTTGGGGATTTCAGGGCCACGTGACTCTCCCTCCCCAAGCTGTCACTTAGGATCAGGAGTAAATAGTCCCCGAAAAGGTTTAACTCCATCCACACCAGTGACAAGCTGCTAACCATCCACGCAGCCTGCCTGCCCAGGAGAGGACAGGGTGGCTCAGCACAGGCTCTCAGGCCTTCCACCACCAGGACAAGGCTGCCCCCCAAAGGGGACCGGGGCTACCATCTGGGTAAGCTGCATTTTTAGTGTTCTCCCACAAGAGACTGCAGGGAGCCAGAAACTGCCTTGGGGCTTGGAATCAAGCAAGGGACCTCACCCAGCCTGCCTCATGGTCACCTTTCAGCTCTGAGGTTGTCCACTCCAGAGATGGGCATGTCTCGGAGTGTCAGGGGGGCTTGGCTGGGGCCCTGGGGCCTCCACATCCCTTACCCCCACCCCAACACAATGAATTTGGAGGAATAACATTTGGTGAGGGTTGGAGTCCATCATAAGATGCCAGGATCTCCTCGTCCTCAACCCAAACTGGTCTCCAATACCCTTGGGCAAGGATGCTAGCCAAGCCAGCGGGCACCTGCGTTCTGCAATATTGAGGGTCAGAGGCAGAAGGAAGGGCTTCAGACAATAGGGTAGTCCCCCTGTTTCTGCTTAAAGATTTATTGCTCTCTGCCTCAGTTTCCCTCTCTTCACATCTCTGTGGATGCTGGAAAAATAATAGATTCTCTGTGACAATAGGCAAGTGTAATAATAACACTGATTTCATCACCAGGATCAGAAAGATGGAAAGAAACCAGGAGATTCTCACCTAAACTTCCAGGCAGGCTCACTGGTCTCGGGTCCCACCCGCCCCTGAGACCCAGAAGCTGGAGACTGAACCAGATGAGCTCCTGGGGTCACATTTGAATGTAGAAATACATCAACAAGCAGGGGCTACAGAAAGGGTATCTGCAAGGCCCCACCTACATGATAATTACATATTTTTTATTATTAGAATAACTGGATTTTAAAAACTAAGCCTCTATTCACTCAAATACACGTGGGTCTCTCTTAGTGTGATCTGAGTAGCAGCAGCATTTCCACCAGCTGAAGCCCCTCCCTTTAACAAGAATCTGCTGTGGGGGGAGCAAGAGCAGGGGCGTTCCTCCCAGGGCCCAGGGGGAACCTGGTCGGTTGGGGCAGGGGGAGTTGCTGGGGCGATCTGATCCACGCCCCTCTCACACACGCCACAGCAGGAGCCCAGAGAGCTAAGAAGGGACTGTCCTTCCCAGCCCAGGGCAGGCCAGGCCGGAGCTGGGCTTCTCAGGTTTGGGCAGTATGCACAGCCTAGCAGCCCTCTGCGGGAAGACATCCCTCCGGCGCCTCCTCCTCTCCCGCAGCCCAGCTGCAGCCAAGGCACCAGCACAGCCCTCATTGGCTGTAGGGAAGCCACTCAGCTGAAGGGGCAGAGAAGGTGTGGATCAGGGCCCAGGGCCAGGCAGGACTGAGGAAGCCCGACCCACCTGCCCTGGCTCCCCAGGACTTGGCAGGGCTTTTTGGTATGGGCAGGGGAGAGTCTGCTTCCAGGCAGCAAAATATGAGGGGCTCTTGGGGGGTCTCTGGCCTTGAGGAGCCAAAGGCGCAAAGAAAGCTTAGTGCAAAAGATTCCAGCATCAGGGAGAGAGTGCGGGGAAGGGGACAAGGACCGCAGCCCCCAGCCCCCATAGTCCTCAGGCAGCTGGAAAAGGCAGGAGACCAACAGACGGGCCTGCTGGGCGGGTTTCCTCCCTGGCAGACAGACGGCAAGGGCTGCAGACGATCCACGGATCCTCTGAGAAGCCTGAGCCAGACTTGTCAGCGCTTCTGGGGGACCTGGGTGGCTTGGGGGCACGAGAGGCCAAAAGGAGGATTGGTGTGGGACACAGCGCCTTCGTTTTGGGGAGCAAGGCGGAGGAGGTGTTGCAGCATGAAGAGCTTAGCGTTCCAACCAGCGTGCGTGAGGTGGAACAGAGAAAATACACTCCCTTCGCCAAATCTAAATTCTGGTTCTGTGAGCCCAGCAGAGGAACAGCAAGACGCATCTAAGCAACTCTGGTGGGGAGGTTTGAGGAGGCGGCGGGAGCGAGGGAGGATTCCACAGAGCACCTCTGTGACCCTGTCTCGCCTCTGCTCTAGAATCTGGCCCCATCGCTCAGAGGATCAAGTCCAAACTTCCCAGGCACAGTTCAGCCTCTGACCACTCGGTCCAAACTTCCCAGGCATGGTTCAGCCTCTGACCACTTGGGGCTTGCCTTCAAGTGTCATCACCGTTCCCTGCCACACAGTCTCAGCAGCCACCAAACTGATTGGCTCATTGTCCCCACTGCCCATCCCCCCCAGCATGGGCACATGGCCTCCCTCCCTCCCAGAATCCAGAATGCACCAGGGGCAGCAGGAAAGGGAGCCCTGTAGGATGAACCCTCTTGGATGACCCGCCTGACCTGGAAGCCCAGGTCACTCTGCCAGAATTGCTGCCCTGTGACATCTGTCCTCTGTCCTGCCTGCCTGCAGGAGGCAACAGAACAGCTCCAGGTGGCTGCACCACACTGCCCAGGTTCCTCCTCCTCTGGGGTCTCAGGGGTTGGGTCTGTATTGGTGGCTCTCTGAGATCCGCGTGCCTGGGAGAAGTCACCGGGGTCTCCCCGCCCAGCCCTGGAGCACCTGGGGGACAAGCCCTGGTGTCTGGTCTCTGCCGCCCAGGGGCCTCCAGCCTAGAGACGGCAGCTCAGGGCGCACCAGGGGCGTGGGTGGACTGCCGCCTGCGCATTCTGGCACCTTCCTGGAGGAAGCGTTCAGACCAGAACAAGGAAGAAGTGACAGCGGGGAGGGGCCCAGCTTGGGAACCGGGTTGTCCGGGGTGTGGCCCTGCGGAAAGCTTCCTGCCACGTCTCCCTCCCTGCCAACTCTGGAGAAAGAGAGGCACCCCTGGAGACAGAATGGGCAAGTTCCACAGCTGGCTGCCTCAACAGGAAGCCGGGACGGGGTGTTAAACACAGCTGGATCTTCTAGCACCAGAAAGCAGCCCCCCAGACCGCCGCGGCTGACGTGGGGCAGGGGTGCCAAGATGGAGGCGCCACGGCTGCAGCGAGACCGTGAGCAAAGCCCCAGGCCCTGCGGGGCGATCGCGTGTGCTCTGCTGCCCTCTGCTGGGCGGATGCGGGACGCGCATACGGGCTTGCCATCGGTGTCACCCACGTTTTAACCCTTTGCGTTTTTTCTCTCCTCCCTGCACCACCCTTTCTGGTAAATGAGACCTTCAAAACCACAGGCACAGTTGGGCAATACGTCAGTTGTGGATACCATGATAATCACCTCCCAAACACCACAACGGAACTGGCATATTGACACACAACTAACATACTTGTCTGGCCCTGAGCAAATGTCAATATTTGCTCATTGAAATTTGACTCATCCACACTAGAAGAAAAAAAATATAGCAGGTTGTCTGTATAGCTGACTTTTAGTATGACCTCTTGGGATCCAGGTCTGGCATCCCTGGAGTTCCTAACTCACCCACCAACCCCATGTCATAAATCTCTGTGGGGATTGATGGTGGAGGGAATTGTGAAAGTAAGGAGAGTGGGCCAGAGTCATTCATTCATTCACTCGCTCATTCAGTAAGAATTCATCGAGCACCTCCCTTGTCCCAGCGAGGATGCTGAGGGCACAGCCTGTGGGATCTCAGACACAGGCTGCCTCCCCGCCTTGCTTTCTACAAGCTTCATGACATTGAGCAAGTTATTTGCCTAGTCTCAGTTTTTCATTATTTGCCAGAACAGTTAGGGATGACAGCACCTGTTCATAAGTAAATGAGATAATACAGGGAAGCACTTAGCTCTTGGAGTGGCCATGCTGCTACTGACACACAGGATGGCGCCGAGTCTGGGAGCAAGTGTGGATGCATAATGAGTGACTTGTGGACATTTCATTACAATACATAATAAAATGATATCGTCTGTGTCTCCAGACTCTATGGTCCCCTGTGTTGCCTCTGCCCTTGCGTTTTCAATCTAGACTGGTGGTTCTCAGAGTGGTCCCCAGACCAACAGCATCAGCATGAATCTGTTAGAAATGCAAATTCTGGACTCTCTGAATCAGAACCCCCAGGGGTAGGGTCCAGCAATCTGTGCTTTAACAAACCCTCCAGTGATGCTGATGCATGCTCAAGTTGGCAAATTACTGATCTAGGGGGAAATGACACAGGTATAAACAAACAATTACAATCCAGGTGGGCTTCCCTGAGGAAGTGATGTCATGGGAGAGTCTGGAAGGAAAAACAAGTGTTCACAGGTGGATGCCAGCCCTTGGAGGAGAGATTAGCACTTACAAAGGCATGGGAGGGAGGCATGTGCTGAGGGAAGCACAGTGACGCATGTGGCCGAAGAAGAGGGTTACAGAGCAGGCTGGGGAGTGTGGGGGGTGAGACGGGGAAGGAAGGCAGTGGCCAGATTACGAAGCCCTTTAAGGGCCTGGGTAAGAAATTTAGATTTTATCCTGTAAGTGATGGGAAACATGGACGGTTTCTAATGGAGAGTGATAAGACCAAATTTGTATTCTAGGAAAAAAAAATGCTCTTGCAGCTTTATGGCCTGGAGGCAGGAAGATCAGCTGGGAAGCTTTTAGGAGGATCCAGGTGAGAGTCCGTGAGGGCGTGAACTCAGGCCATGGCTCGGGGATGATGGGGTATTTAGGAGGAGCATTGACAGGACTCGCAGGGGAGGGGTGAGAGAAGGAAGGATCCAGACTACCTCTGAGGGTTCTGCTGCAGTGGCGTTTCTAGCAAAGATGGAACAGGTGTGGGGAAGGTGATGAGTCAGGGTCTGAGCACACTGAATTGGGGGAGCGCAAAAGAGAGCTCTGGGCTGGGAGCTGAAGCAGAAATTAATTATGCTTCTGTTACTTTCCTCCCAATGTGTTTCACTCGTTCATTTCAGCAAATACTAGATTCCTACCATGTGCCAGAAAGGTTCTAGGACAGAGTGGAACACAAAACAGCCAGAATCTGCTCTCAGCGCCTACACGGCAGTGGGGACCACCTGCGGCATGTAAATAAACAAATTTATACACAAAAACGTCTCAGGTAGTGGTGGGTGCTGTGAAGAAAGTAAGAGGGACTGAGGGCCAGGCACGGTGGCTCACGTCAGTAATCCTAGCACTTTGGGCGGCCGAGGCAGGAAGGATTGCTTAAGGCCAGGAATTCAAAACCAGCCTAAGCAACATAGCAAGACCCCCCCAACTCTCCAAAAAATAAATTAGCCAGGCGTGGTGGCACACACCTATAGTATCACTACTCAGGAGGCTGAAGCAGGAGGATCGATCAAGCCCAGGAGTTTGAGGTTGCAGTGAGCTAGGCTATGCCACGGCACTCTAGCCTGGGCAACAGAGTGAGGCTCTGTCACAAAAAAAAAGAATGAGAAGGGGTGGGGAAACTTCAGATGGAGTAGTGAGGCAAGGCCTCCCTGAGGAGATAGCACTTGAACTAAATGATAAGTAGGAGCCAGAGGTGGGGGATTAGGCAGGGAAGTGCCCCCAGGCAGAGGGAACAGCAAGTGCAAAGGCCCTGAGGTGCTAATGCATTTGACATGATGAGGGACAGGGAAGATGGAAGTCAGTGTAGCTGGCCAGTTGTGGAACACGAAGTCAGAGAGGCGGACAAGGAAGTTTTTAGTGACTGGTGAGATGAGGTGATGCCTGTGAAAGTGCTTAGCAAACCATCTGAAGAACCGTGTACATAAAGGAATAAGATGGTATCTATAAAGAAGAAACAATTCTTAACTGATACAAGGATTTGCATGCAACTTTAGGGAAAGATATCACAGGCTACAAGAGGCATGTGATATCAGAATAATTTCTAAAACAGATAATTTGTAAAAAAAAAAATTGTCTTTGCTTTAAGAATATGATTAACAGCCACGCTGATATAAGTGCTGGCAGATCTTGAGGTAGAGGATGGAAAGATGACCTCTCCTGGTGTAGAGGGTGAGGATTTCAAAGCGGGTCCTCGTCCCCAGGCCGGGCCAGGGCGCTCTCTGGCAGTGTCAGTGCCCCAGGCAGCTGGGCAGCAGCACCCACCATCCAGACGGGGAGGCCCATAGGCCTGAGCACGCCAGTGCATGGGAGCCTCACCCGCAGGCACAGAGCCAGGCCCAGCCCGGCTGGGGATGGAGAAATCTGGGCCAGCGCAGAGGGAAGTGCGTCCAGCTGGGTAGCCACGGACCACCCCAGCCCAAAGAGCAGAGTCTTCTGCTTCCAAGGTTAAATCTGGGCCATACCTTCAGCCTCAGGGGAAAATAAGGGCTCCCCTGGCCCAAGGAGGGGCCTAACGAATCCCTTAGAGGAAAACGCAGCACCCCCATACACATGCCCGTCACCCCCAGAATCACAAACGCCCCTGTCCCTGAGAGCCAGAGTACAGCTGCCTGATTTCCTCCACCGTGCACCCTCCTCGCACCTTCCCTTCCCTCTGGCTCCACATCCCGCCTCTCACAGAGCCCCGCGCTCCGTCTCCTTCCTCTGGACCTTTGTCCCGTGTGTCCAGACAACTTTGCTGAGCCATCTCCTTCCCACCGGTACAGCCCAGCCCAACAGTCCCCCCCCAACCCAAGAAAACCTTCCACGCACACGCACACAGACACACGCTCCCGTCTTTATCTGCCGCTCTCGGAAGCCTCGGCACCGCCTGGCCACTCACAGACCCGGCAACGCCCTCGGAGAAAACCCCACACTTCAACCATCTCCCCTCCTGAGGAGGCACGAGCGACAAGGACGAACGCAGGACCGACCGCAACATCAGACAGGAAGCTCCATCTTACTCACTTGATGAAATACACAGCTCCTTCCTGAGTGGAATCCGTCTCCCAGCCCCTGGGCAAACCTGCAAGAGGCAAGATCGTAAAATGAGATTACCCTGGAATCAGCCTCTCTCCCAACTCGGCCCGCAGACCCGAGCAGCACTCGGGAGGGCTGGGGCCCGGAGAGCCAGGAAGGCTCACAGGTGAGCCAGCGGAGTTCCAGCCAAGCATGCCACCAGTTTCGGTCCGTGATGTCTAGCACCCAAATTCCCAGCAAATAAATGAGAGACATCGGAGTGGACAGGGTGTCCCCTGCCAATGAGCAGTGAAGTGACCAAACGAATCACTGCCTGGAAGGACACCCTCATTCACTCGACAAACCTTTACTGAACATCTACTGTGCGCCAGGCCCTGTGCCGCCCCCGGATACGACAGTGAACACACAGATGGTTGCCCTGGAAGGGTCCTCAGGATCATCCAGACGAGGCAGGTCCCTCGCCCCGGATTCACAGATAACCAGCACCCAAGATCTGGCTAGGACGTATCTCCAAATCCCAGACAGCTGCTTCTGGACAAGACACCAGGGACTTGGGAAATCAGTCTCAGGAAAATGGAGAGACTTTTTAAAAATTATTTTTAATAGCATCTCTGAAAAAAAATTATCCATGGAAATGCTCAGAGGAGAATCACAGAATCTCAGAGTGAGCAAGGGCTGAACAGCTGAGGAAGCTGACTGCGGCCGGGGGGCGCCGGGGCAGTGCCCACAGGTGAGGGCAGCACCTCCGTCCCCAAAGAGCACTGTGCTAGGCGCTGTCCCGTCCTGCTCACCCTCCCAAAACAGCCACCCTGCCAGCGTCCCGCCTCCCAGCAAACAGGACTCCTTCACCCCTGGCAGAGGAGGGGCCTTTTGAGAGACCCGAGAGAACCCACTGTCGGGGGCGGAAGAGACAAGGAGCCGGTAGAGATCATTCCTTCGGTGGCGCAAGACGCCCCCACCCCGGGCTGACGTGTTGGAAAACAGGTGGCGATTTTCTTGATAGACAGTCCCTGCCACCCTTCTGGGCTGACCAGACACCTGCCTTGTGAGTGAAGTTTTGCAAAACGTAGCTATTAACTGTCGGTCTGAACGGCTCCTGCCACGTTATCAGCAGCCTGAGGGCACAAGGTGCCAAGGGCAGAGCCTGGGTTCTGCAGGGTGGCGGGTGCAGTTTTTATTCATGCATTTCATTCCCCTGTACTTATCCAGGGTCAGGATTTCGATGGTGATGCTGCTGCTTCAGCAAAACAGGGCAGCTAGCGAGCCCGGCTCCCTCCTGGGACGGCCCAGAGAAAGGTACCACCAGCTACCACGTAGTGAGGGCTTCCTTCCTCTAAGCCACGCACTTGCCTCTGCTAGCGCATTGAATCCGCGTGGCAACATTGTACAACAGATGTCAGCCCGAACATTTTTACAGATGAGGAAACTGAGGCCCAGACAGGTTAATCAACTTGCTTAAGGACACACAGGAAGTGTCTGGGCCGGGATGTGAGTGCTGGTCTGCTGCCTCCAGAGCCCACACTCTTCCCTCTGTGCAGCTCCATAAACGCTACTTGTTCCCCTCTGTCCCTGTGGGAGGACACTGCCATGCGGAAGGGCGTGGGTTGGCAGCCTCCGCGAGTAGAGGGATCCCCAGTGGGTCAGAATCATAAATAATCCTCCCACTGTGATGTGCCCGGGAAAGAGGCCAGTGTGGATTATGTCCCCTGCCTTTTTCTAGCAACTTCCCTCCACACTGCCCTCTCTGCCTGGGCAACACCAAGAGCACTTATATTCCTGTCCAGGCGGAGTGCCCGCGGAGGCAGCTGCCCTCCCGGCAAGCCTTGGGGGCACCTTAACCCCTTCCCAGCCTTGGACAACCAGTTGGCTGTAGCCAAAAATGAAAGAATTGGCTCAGAGGCTCTTACTCGTCTTCCAGTCCTACCTAGGGTGACAATAGGTGACACCACCACCAACCTGGTAGAAAACAGCCCTGGCGCTGGAGTCGGGAGGCCTCGCTTCAAGTTAGAAACACAACAGTGACAATAACAGCAGCAGTCACCCCCGTTTTCAGGGCCAGCTGTCTTGTGTAATCCTTGCTGCTACCTACTGAGGTTCATAATCCTACCCCCATCGTACAGATGAAGCAGCGAAATCCTGGAGGAAGCGAACTGCTTGCTCAAGACCACACGGATAGAAAGTAGAGCCAAGACTGAGCTCAGGGCTCTCTGCCTCCAGAACGTATGCATTTAACCACGACACCACTTTATTAGCCAGGTGGCCTGGAGCCAGGTGCTTCCTCGCTGCTCTTCAATTTTCCTACCATAAAATAAGGAGTTGGACTCCAGGATCCCTGAAGCCTCTTCCAGCTTTAAAAACACAGTGATTCCAGCCAAGAATCTAAAAGGAAATCGGCTCTAGGCAAGTCAAAGCCTTAATGCAATGTGCCCAGTGGCTGGCTGTGTCCCACGAGGGACCACGGCTCCTGCAACCGGTGCCTGGGTCTGGTCAAGAGCTGGAAGGCACATGGAGCGGGAGAGTGTCCCACACCGTGGCTCATATCCCCTCCCACTGGCCCGCGCGGTGGCTGCGAGGAGGATGAGCTGCTGCTCACTTGACTCGCCCCGGGGCCTCTGATTCTTGGTGTCTCTACCTCTTCACCTCAGACTGGAATCCTTTCCTTTGCTTTTCTGTTTTTTGTTTGTTTGTTTGTTTGTTTGTTTTTGAGACAGAGTCTTGGCTCTGTCACCCCAGGTAGAGTGCAGTGATGTCATCATAACTCACAGCAACCTCAAACTCCTGGGTCAAGCGATCCTCCTGCCTCAGCCTCCTGAGTAGCTGGGACTACAGTCACGCACCACCATGCCCTGCTAATTTTTTCTATTTTTAGTTGCTGGCTAATTTCTTTCTATTTCTAGTAGAGACGGGGTCTCACTCTTGATCAGGCTGGTTTCAAACTCCTGACCTCAAGCAATCCTTCTGCCTCGGCCTCCCAGAGTGCTAGGATTACAGGCATGAGCCACTGCGCCTGGCCTCCTTTGGTTGTTGACCTGATGTGTCCCTCCTTTTCCACTGGCCCCAAAGGTCCCCAGGGGCCAGCAGTGGTGTCTTCTCCATAGTAAGCAATTAATGTTAGCCTTGTCCCCTTTCTTTCATATTTCTCCCCAGTGTGAAGGAGTTCCTACTAGCCACGTGGGGCTATTTACATTTAAATTAATTAAAATTAAAAATTCAGGCCGGGCGCGGTGGCTCACGCCTGTAATCCTAGCACTCTGGGAGGCCGAGGCAGGCGGATCGCTTGAGGTCAGGAGTTCG
>CM052450.1:20757144-20793228 GCA_028533085.1 Varecia variegata | reverse complement strand
CCTGAGCAAGAGCGAGACCCCGTCTCTACTAAAAATAGAAAGAAATTATCTGGACAACTAAAAATATATATAGAAAAATTAGCCGGGCATGGTGGCGCATGCCTGTAGTCCCAGCTACTCGGGAGGCTGAGGCAGGAGGATTGCTTAAGCCCAGGAGTTTGAGGTTGCTGTGAGCTAGGCTGACGCCACGGCACTCACTCTAGCCCGGGCAACAAAGCAAGACTCTGTCTCAAAAAAAAAAAAAATAGAAAAAAAAAAATTCAGGTCCTTGGTCGTGCTCATAACATCTCAGTGGCTCAGGGCCACGTGTGGCTCATGGCCACTGCATTGGGCCGCGCAGATAGAGAACCTCCCTATCTTCCGAGCACGACACACAGTTCTAGGGTGCGGCACCGGGGGCTGGCTGGCTCTTGCCCGGTTCAGGAGCCCTCAAGGCAGAGGGGATCTTCTGACTGGGCAGAGGGATGAGAGAGGAGTAAAATCTTTGTTCTCAAAGGTCTGTCCCAGATACTAATCATAGAGGTAGAAGTTTGGAGAGACCTTGAAGTGAGCACCAACCCTCTTGCAATACCTCCCACATGGCAGTCCAAATGCTGAGTCCATCCACAGAGAGAGGCAAAATTCACAAGCAAAGTTCAGGGGAAGGGTCCCTGCTGCCCCCTCAAGCTACGGCTTCCTCCTCGGTCACAAAGACAGGGACAGATGGGCTCCTTACCTGGGCCGGAGGAGTGTCCACTCTGGATGGGTGATTTCGTACCAGGGTGCACCCAGCTGGTTGACTTTTCCTCATCACTATAGAAGGACCAATAAGAAAACGTCAGACATAAGAGAGGCTTCCCTGAGTGGGACACCCATCTCCAAATCCACATCAGCGCTGGCTGTCCCACGCCAGACACCTGAGATGGGAACGCCCGCATGCCGTTCACTCATTCACATGCACAAAGGATTTGCTGAGTCAACTCTGAGGATTCAGAGATGAGTGACATCTGATCCCTGACCTCAAAGAACGTACAACCCTCTTGGACACAGACGTAAGAAAAGACAGTGGCAGTGTGATGTGGTAGGAACTATAATTCCGGTTACAGCTGTGCACGGAAAGCGCATTACTCGCAGAGAAGAGTGTAACTGGGAGGAGGAGGAGGAGAAGAGGGAGGAGCATGAAGCCTTCAGGAAAGAGTCGCATTGGAGGTGATTGCTGAAGTCAGGTGGGAAGAACAGGACGATCCTTAACCGGCAGCTTCTCTGACGGATAAGAAGAGGAGGAGGCCGAGTGAACCAACAGTCCTCGGGTGTCTGCGGTGCTACATATCATCACACACGACATTCCCTCACGTTAGGAATTTGATAGGTTATGAATGTGAGGTTCAGAGAAACTAAGTCAGTTGCCCTAAGCCACAACCAGTAAGTGATGAAGCAAAGATTCAGACCTAGACCCGTCCCCCACAAACCCAAGCTCTTTCCAGTATCCCACACCCAGCAGGGTGGGCGCCCGACAGTGCAGACCCTCCGGGCTCTATGTCTGATGGCAGATGAGTCCCTCAGCATTTCTCAATCCCCACCAACCAGGTGACACAGAACTTTCCGGAGCCAGATGTGACCCAGTATGTAGCACCTGACCGTCTCGGCCAATTCAGGCACGTGGAGGAGAGGACGCTCGGATCACCAGGTCATCCTTCCAGGCTTTAGGGTGGGCCCTTGGGGCCCAGGACAAGACTCCACTCGATGGAGGTAGATTGACATCCAATAAAGCCCACTAAGAAACACTCCACTGAATTTTTAGTGAAGATATACAATAGACTACATGAAAAGTGTACAATTTATATAAGTTTTGACATGTGTATACACCTGTGAAACTATCACCCAGATCCAGATAGTGAACCCCCCTAACTCTCTTCGTGCTCTTTCTAATTCCTCCCTCCCTCTCTCTCCGCAGTTAGTATCCTCACTCCTCCCCCGGCGACAGCAGATCTGCTTTCTGTTACTATAGATTCGATTGCCTTTTCTAAAGTTTCTAGAGTTTTTTATAAATGCAATCATACAAGCTAGACTTCTTTGACTTTCTTTCCTTCCCTTCCCCCCTCCTTTCTTCCGTGCTGCAGTACGTGTCAGCAGTGCGTTCCGATTGTCGCTGGGCAGCGCCCCACTGCAGGACACAGCGCGGTGTGCCCACCCATTCACCTGCCGCGCACCTGCGGGTGGTTTTCAGTTTTGAGCCACTGCAAACACAGCTGCTATGAACACTTGTGTACACGTCTTTGTGTGAACATACACTTTTTTCTCTCATGACTCCACTGATTTTCTCTCGTGTTAGACACCTGCTCCAGGAAGAGATTTCCCAGCTGACCTACCCCTCTGATGAACAGAGGAGAAACAAGTCACTGTCCTAGTGACCCCTGAGCCCTGGAGCCACTGGGAGCCACTGGCGAAGACCTCTAAATACTGGTCTAGGCTTTGGTCCTGGGAGGCAGAGGAGAGGAAGCGCGGAAGGGGAAGGGTTTGAGGAAAATTCAGCCCTCACCCCTTCTACATCCCCTCTTCAGCTACCCTTGGACCTTCCAGCCCTGACCCTCCCCTTCTCGCACACTGCGGGCGCTCTCCGACTTCCCATCTGTCTCCACCCCGCCTGGATGTCACGGACAACCCACCACACCCTGACTTCCCACCGCAACCCTCCACTTCCTCTCCCCTTGTCCTCCCCTCGCCAGCCCCTGGCCCAGAACAATGCCGCCACAGTCTCTACTCCAGCGCTGAGCTGATGGGGAAACTGGAACTGGGAGGACTGGTGTCACTGCAAATCCAGTCTCCAAGCTTAGCTGGGCCCTGAGCACCCCCTAGAATCTTCTCTGGGGTCCCCAGTCAGGTGCCTTCTGCAGGGTGTTTCAAGGCTTTCCCACCAACCTCAAGTCCCAGGCCTGCCCCTCCTACCCATCCCCCCCAACGGACAATCTGATCTCTTAATGGAAGAAAAAATAGAAAACATTAGGCAGGAGCTTTCCCAATACACCCAAGCAGCCCACCGCTGAAGCTTACCCACATTCTCGCCCACCCTTTAATCCTTCTCCACATTGGAGAAGAGGCAGCCTCCTCCATGAAGCCTAGTCCCTTTCCCTGGGTTATGGTCCCCATCCTCTCCCATCTTTTACAGCACCTCATTCTCCTGAGCAGCCCACATTCGAATCTTGGACTTCTCTCGCCCCGTGGGACCCATCCCTTCACCCTCCATCCTGCTCGTGTCTTCTGTGGTCTAAGCACTCCCTGCCAATGCCATCTCCCCCTGCAGCTTCCTGTCTCACACTCCTCTTCTTCCTGACCAAACGTCCCGCCTGGAAACTAGTCTCCCCCAGCTGTCCCCACTCCCTGGCGTGCCACTCACCAATCTTCTACAGTCTGGTTTCTGCTCCCAGTCCTTCTCTGAAACCACTTTCCTAAATCCAGTAGACACTTCCAGTCTTCAGTCATTTGGCTTTTCTGCTGCATTCAACATTGTTGAATTCCTTCCCTCCTAACACCCCTCCTCCTTGCCTTCTAGAGTGGCACTCTACCCTGGTCCTGGTGCTGCCCACCTCTGCGACCTCTTGGACTTACTCTCCACCCCGGCCTCTCTTCCTCTGTCCCTTCCTTAATGCTGGTGCTGCCTGGGGACCCTCCTGTCCTCTCCCTCACACACTGCTGGGTGGTTCTACTCCGCATCATAACTCCCAAGACTCTCCAGCCCAGGCCTCGCTCATTAGCCCCTATCCTGTACACCCAGCTGTCTGCTAGACATCACCCTGCAGGTCCCGTGGGGGCCTCAAATGCAGTATCTCCCCACTAAACCTGAACTCACCCTAAAACCTGCTCCTCTTCCCACACTCCTGATCTCTGTCAAACCCAAGCTAGAAATTCTGAGATGTATCTTTGCTCCTTTCTCTCCCCTCCCAGACCTTCGGGCAGCAGACAAACACTCTTACTTCTGTTCCTAAAGATTTCTCCCATCCCTCCCTCCTCTTCACCTCTGTTCTCACCCTGTAATTCAGATCCCTGTCAGCTGTGCCCTGGACTTTCAAAATTGCTTCCTAACTGCTTTCCACACCTCAAGTTTCTCCCCTGCCTCCCGCTCAGACTTCAGATCATCATCTACGCAGCTGCCAGAGCAACGGTTCTAAACACAGATCTGACTGGGTCAATCCCGTGTTTAAAATCTCCTTTGGCTTTGCATCACCTACGGGATGGAGTCCAAAACCCCTGAGCCTCGCACATACGGCCTCTCACGGCCTTCTACTTGTCCTGCCTCACCCTCTGCAGCGTCCCAGCAGCCTCCACGCCATCTCCACTGAGCCCCTGCGGGTGCCCCAAGAAACCTGTGCCCCAGAACCCACCCGTGCCTGCCTCGCCACAGGCCTCTGCTTCCCAGGCCCCCTCCCCTCCTCTCTCCTCCAGAACCACCTCCTCCTTGGGGAGCCCCCCGCCTCCCTGGAAAGCGTTAGTTCTTTCCTCGCCGTGTTCCTATAGCATCATGCAAATGCCGCGAGCATGTATCGTGTATTTCATAAATATTGATTTTTGTTTTCTCCCTACTACCTTAAAGGAAGAACCTGTATCTTATTGTTTCTTATCTCCAGTGCCTAGTGCTACAGCAAACAAAGAGTAGACGCCCAATAAATGTTTATGGAATGAGAGATGAAAAGAAGCTGGACAGCAAGCGAGAGATTGAGAAGAAAGAAGAGCAGAATTAACCACTTGGCCAAAACTTCATGAGAACGACGAGCGGGGCTTGCAGAAATTCAGATTCTGAGGCCTTGCGCCAGGTCTTCTGCACGGGAATCTCCCAAGGTAGGGAGCAGGAAACAGCCATTTTCATAAGTTCTTGGGTCATTCTTGTGAAATTGAAAGTCTCACACCACTGACTGAGGGGACTCTGGTTTTATACTGGAGAAGTTCCATTATTTAGGAATCTGACCTGGGGTCAAGAACTTTAGGGGTGTTAATTTCTAAGATAATGTAATTACCACATCAATTATGATAACGGTGGTGATAATTACAGAAGAAAGGCCTAAAGCAAATGTGGAAACTGAGACCCACCAAAGAGAAGCCATTGCCTGCCTGAGCCCCTGCAAAGACGGCTGGGGACACGGGAAAGCAGCGCTAGAGCCAGCAGGTGCCGGGCTGGGGCCAGCTCTGATTAACAAGTGGTTTTATCTCAGACCAGCGCTTTCATTCTCTCTGGACCTTGGTTCCCCATCTGAAAAATGCAGGGGTTGCTTCTAAGCTTCCGTTCAGTTCTAAGGTTGTGTGAGTGGCTATCTTGAGGAAGAGAAAGCTTGTCAAGGGTGGTGACAGTCCAGGATGCTGTGCTTCTAGACTTGCTATATTATGGCGAGATTTCTATCCTGGCAAGAGATGACTGCAGCAGAAGCAGGCCAAGAGAGAGGCAGCAGGGCCACTTTGTTATAATGAGATTGTGCCCGAGCCATTTTGGTTTATGAAATTAATGTAACAGTGCTAATATATGACTGAGAGTAGCGAAGGCTCTCTCCCTCTGAAGACTGCTAAGCATAAGTGGGCATCTTCTCCTTCGTCTTGACCACAGCCCCATAAAGCAGCAGGAAGGGAGAGGAACTGCCGTCCTGGGGACACTGGGTCTGGGCTGAGGGAATACCAGGAACTGAGTGGCAGAGGCAGGGTCTCCCCACATCTTGTCACTTAGCCCGAGTCTCCCTGTAGGAAAGTCTTGGGGGTTGCGGGGAGAAAGACCCACCTCGGGCCCTTTCAGCGCGGAAGGAGCTGAAAGACTCTCCCGGCTGGGCATCGGTCGAGTCGCCTCCCGGGGCCTGGCCTGGGCTGCGAGGGGGCGCAGGAAGGCCAGCACCTGCCCTGCCCTGCCAGCCACTCCAGGCTGGAGGCGCGCTCAGCCTTCGCTGGACCTTGACCCATTGAGGAAAAGGCGGGAGTCATATTCAAACAGGCATCTGATAAACTTATTAGTCATGCCCCTGTTCCAGCCACAGGGTCCCCCACCTTCTCCAGGCCGCCCCAGCCCCACCACTTTTCAAGTTGGAGAACTTTAAAGAAAAATGAGAAAAAAAAAGAAAACAAGAAAAGGAGAGAGAGACCAACGTACTTGATGAAGAAGATTCTCCCACCGCGGTCAACTCCGTAGGCCCACCGGCCCGGCAAGTCCAGCCAGTCGATCTCATCGGCCATCTCGGTGTCCCCGCAGCCCCTCTCGCGCTCTGCCCCGGGGCGCCAGGCTGGCAGGGGGCTTCCTCCCCAGGAGCCCCCCGTTTCCGCCTCCTCCTAGAGCCTGTGATGGGGGAGGGGTCCGGTGTGGGTCGGCCGGGCTGGCGACGTACCTCCCGGGTCCCTGGCAGTGACTTTGGCCTCTCCCTGGAGGCGAGCTGGCCGCAAGCCGGGCAGCAAGGACAGGCGAGCACTTAACCCTGGCCCGGCCGGGAGCCCCAGCCCCAGACACCACCTGCCTCCTCCTCGGCTCCCGGCTCCTCTTCGGACTGTCTCCCGAACTTTAATGACAGGCAATTAGCGCCATGAGTAATTACGGTGCCCCTCCTACCGGGACTGTTCACGGGCAGCGCCGGGTCCCGGTCCCTCCTCGCTCTCTGCTGCCCGCCAGCCCGAGCCGCGCGAGCAGGGGCTGGAGCCGGAGGATCCTCCCGGGGGAGCAGGTGGCCGTGTGCGAGCGCGGGGTGTTGCCTCCGCGCTCCCCGCTCCGAGCCCGCACTTGAGCACCGGCGGGGCGGGGCGAGCCGAGCGCCGCGTCGGAAGGTAATTCACCGCCCGATCCGCCGCTGCGGCCGTGCCCAAGTCCCAGCGCGCGGCGCAGGAACCAGTGAGTCGGAAAGAGCTTTGAATCACCAACCTGAGCGACACGTCCAGCCGGCGAGCGGAAAAGGGGAAGTGATCAGACCTGCTCCTACTTGGTGGGAGGTTAGCAGGGGAACAAAGGTCAGATGCACGGAAGCGTGGCCCGGCTGTGAGCGGCGAGGAGCCCTGGGAGTCTCTTCCAGCTAAGATGTCACCCTAATTAGTCAAGCTAAGTCCCTACCTTTGTTTCCGAGCACTTCCTCCAAGAAGCCTGCCATGACTAAGTAGAATCGCAGGGAGACCTTAGAAATACTCAGAAACCAACAGCTTTTATCTCTCTTCTCCCCATCCCCCCTAATTTGCACCAGAAATGGAAAAGGAAAAGGGGGGGAGAGAAGGGAATGTTTCTGTGTACAGAATGCAGATTGCAAGCATTCCATGCTGGAATATCAAAAATGGTATTGCTGGAGCCCACAGTTCTGCTGTCTCAGGATCTTTACCAAAGTAGAGGTCCCTTCAGCTTGCTCAGCTTCCTCAGGACCTGCCCCGGGACTCCAATTGGGAGCACACTTTTCAATCCATGTGTGAGACAAAAGGGAATAATCAGACAATGGGAGACATAGCTTCTTGTCTCTAAAGGAAGCAATGTGTCCCATGGCAGTTGGCAAGTATCAGTTGAGGGAACATACTTTCTGGGAGCATTCTAAGGGATTTGATCCCTATCCCACCTAGGTAATGCCTATGCATCCCTCCAGTGTCCACTCATGTGCCACCTCCTCCAGGAAGCTATCCCTGATACTACTCCAGACAAACTTACATGTCTATAGGTCCATCCTCTATGTGTCATGACACTTTACAAATAACCATGTAGTGACACTTATCACACTGTAATTTGATCCTTGATTTATTCATCTGTCTCCTTCTTTGGGCCATGTGCTCCTTGGGGCAGGCACTCCATCTTGTTCATCTTTATAGCCCCAGCACCTTGGAGCGCCCAATGAATGTTTAATAAATGCCTGGGAACTGGGAACTGCTGGGAACTGCTCTTAACTGTAACCACAATCCTGTACTTTTGGACCTTATTTAGAGGCATGCTAAATAGAACCATCCACAACATGGCGGGGGGGTGGGGGAGGACACAGATCTTTCTGGAAAAGAAACAGACAGTGAAACTTCCCAACCTGGAGGGTGTAAGGTGTATACATCTAATAGAAGATGAAGCTAGACGGTGCCTCAGAGAACACCTAGTCCAACACTCCTGTTTTAAATATGGGAAACAGAGGAGCAGAGAAGGAAAGGGGCCGGTCAAGGTCACCCAGCAAGGTGGTGGCTGAACAGGATCTGCCCACCAATGGCCCAGGCCAGAGCTCTTTCCATTACATCATTCTGCCTCCAACGCTGGAAACTAAGTCTGCCAACATATACAGGTTGACCCTGGCCGCCGGGTCTAAGTTGAGTCCATTCTCCAGAAGCGGAAGAGAAGCAGAAACCCACCATACCCGACTCTTTTCTCCCTTCTCAGACCCTACCGATTTCTAGTAGAGAAAACCACAGTGGACAGTGAAGCTGAGCTGCACCTCACAGAAGGGGATCTCGGTGCCCTTTCGTTCCTGAACTGGGGAAGGTTGGCAGATCAAAGGAGCAGACTCCTTGCCAGGCTCCAGTCCCCAGTCCCCAGCCATGTGAAACACCTGCCGATAAAGCACAGAGCCACCTGCCCAGCCCCTGCGGTATCCAAGGATCTAAACTGCCAGAATTGCTGCCAAGATGCCTCCAGGGAAAATACCAGCGAGCAGAGCACTCCCTGTCCAACCTGAGCAACCAGTAAGGGCAGCTGCTCAGGCTGAATGTGGGCGGAAAGAGGGGACAAAATGACACGTATTTGAAAACATGTGTAACACCGCTGCCTTCTTTGAGCTGCTGTTGATCTCTTCACATGACTTTTGTCTTGTTTAATTTCCAATCTGGCGTGGAGTTCCTAGGAACTCTGACCTAGACAAGACAAGGCCAGAGATTTGAAATGTTTATTACTCATTTGAAATACGAAGTCAGGTTTGAAAATATTTTTCTAACTGTGGCATATTCTCACTAGTGACTTTTTACATGCTAGTTCTTGTTTATCAGTTGTGATCAGTATTGATTTTGCTAGTCATGACATTCTAGAAAAAAAGCTAAAGATACGCAGTAAAACAGTAGAAAACCTAAATAAAAACAGCTACTGTTTCAACAATTACCTGGAAGAGGGAAGGAGGGTTGATATATTAAAATGAAAACCATACATGCTTGGCAATCAAGTCAGAAATTTAGCTGTTTGTTTTTCCCCCCACAGAAAATTTCTTTTATCTCTTCAAAAGGCAACAAAGCATGTGGATGAAATATATTAGTAATATTTAGAAATTATTCTGGTTGGCTTGTGCATTTTGAGATCTTAGATTAATCACTTCAATTTTGTTATGTTTCTGGTTTGGTACCTGTAATAGGCTGAAAAATAGCCACCCGAAAGTTATCTGTGTCAAATCCCTGGAACCTGTAAATGTCACCTTATTTGGAAAAAGGTCTTTGCAGATGTAATTAAGGATTTGAGATGAGAAAATTATCCTGGATTACTGGGGTGGGCCCTAAATCAAATGACAAGTGTTCTCATAAGAGATGCACATGGGAGATTTAACAGACATCAGAGGAGGAAATAATGGGACCATGGAGGCAGAGATTAGAGTGATATGGCCACAAGTCAGGGAATGCTGGCAACCACCAAAAGCTGGAAGAGGCAAAGAATGTATTTTCCTGGCCAGGCGAGGTGGCTCACACCTGTAATCCCAGCGCTTTGGGAGGTGGGGCAGGAGGATTTCTTGAAGCCAAGAGATCAAGACCAGCTTGGGCAACAGAGTGAGACTCCAGCTCTACAAAAACTAAAAACTTAGCCAGGTGTGGTGGCGCATGCCTGTAGTCCCAGCTACTCCAGAGGCTGAGGCAGGAAGATCACTTGAGCCCAGGAGTTCAAGGCTGCAGTGAGCTATGATTGTGACACTGTACTGCAGACTAGGTGACAGAGTGAGACCCTGTCTCTAAAATAAAACAAAAAAATCTTTTCCCCTAGAGCTTCCAGAGAGAGTACAGCCCTGCCAACACCTTGATTTCAGCCCTCCAGCCTCCAGAACCATGAGAGTATATGTTTCTGTTATTTTAAACGACCTAGTTTGTGGTAATTTTTTACAGCAGCCACGCAAAATTAATACAGTACCTGTAAGACAATCATAGCTTGATGAGGACTGAAATCAATGTCCATTATTTTTACTTTTCTGATATCCTTTCTCCCCTCTACGATTGATAGCCCCCTGAGTGTCCTTTTGACATCTACCCTCTGCCACTATGTGGGTTGGGTGGGCTGGCTCTGTGAGGCAGGGGTGGGGTGGGATTGACGCAGATCTGGCCAATTTGACTGTCATTGCCCTGGTTCAGGAAAGGACACATGACTCAGAACAGACCAGTGAGACTCTGCTTTTAGCAGACCCCAGAATTCTTGGGAAGAAGCCCTTTTTCTCCTGGATTTGAAGCTGGCAGGTGTTGCTTTCCTGCTGCCGAGGTCCTCATATGAGGAGAGCCTGCCTGAAAGTGAAACCAGCACAGGAGAAAGTGGAGCTAGAAGATAAAGAGAAACTGGGTCCTCCTTATATCCCATGTGCCCTGGGATCCAGCTTGCCAGAAGAGTCTCTACCCCTGGAATGTCCAGTCAGAGGTGCCAACAAACACCCTTATTTCCTTTAGCCAGTTTGAGTTAGGTTTCTGCCCCTAACAACTGAAAAAGTCCTGCCAACTTAAAAAGTACCGACCGACCAATACAAAGGTCACCAAAAAACAAAAAAAATTTCTTTTATATACTGGGAAAGCCAATGAGATAATCACATGCATTTCTAATGACTCAGGAATGGGAACTCTTTGCTTTCAAGAAAACCACAATTATAGATTAAGCAAGGGTCTTAGTGATCATCTAGTCCACAGCCCACATTTTTCCCATGGAGGATACTAGAGAACTCAGAGAGGCACCCAGAGTTGTGGCAATTCCACGGCAGAGTTGGGACAAGAACTCAGGTCTCCTGAAAACCTGGTCAGTAGAAAGCTCGATTTTGAGACATTTTGCTGTATCACTTAAACATATTTGGCCAAGAGATTCACACAGTTACAGGAGGATTGTAACAGACTCCTCTGCTCTATAAAAGAATAAGCACGACAGTGAACTGTATCGAGTGCTAGTGTTCAATGGTCATGCTCCCCTGCAAGCCAGGTCACCAGCCACTGTTGATTTTCGCACGGGAACTAGGAAGCAAAAGAAGGCAACGGCCACCTCTGCTGGCATTAGAGACACAGTTGTGTCAATATGCAAGGCCCAGCAAGACTCGTGGCTGAATTAAAGTCACGCTTCCGTAAGGGCTTGAAAGAGGAGGATTTTGCTATAAAAACTGCTGTTCTAGCGCTGGCATCCAGAGGATTGTAGACTTCTGAGGTTTCCCTACAGCCAGCTGTATTGAATGACGTTTGCCCCACAGATATTTTCTGAGTACCTCTGTGGTCAAGGCATCGTTCTAAGTAGAGGGGACACAGGAGTGAATAAAACAGAACGTCTCCGCTCTCACGGAGCTCACATTTCATTAATAGGTGGTCTCGGAAGGCGAGAGGTCTATGGAGAAACATGGAGGGAGTGAGGGGAAGGGGAGGACGGCAGTGGCTGCCACTACCCCCTACTGTGTACCTGTGATAGAGCGTGGCCTCGCTGCGAAGAACGACAGTTGAACAAAGGCTTGAAGGACGGGAGAGAGCAAACTGTGTGGACCCCAGGAGAGCGAGTTGTAGGCAGAGGAAATCCAAGGGCAAAGGCCTGGAGGCCGGAGCACCCTGGAAGTATGTGAGAAAAAATGAGGAGGCCAGTGTGGCTGGAGCAGGGTGAACGAGGGAGAGAGCACAGGAGATGAGGATGGAGGGGCTGCGGGAGGCCAGATCGTTCCAGCACATCGTAAGGGGCTTTGCTTTTATTCTAAATGAGATGTGAAATTGTCGGTGGGTTTCGGGTGGAGAAGTGACATGCTCTGCATGACTCCGTGTTTTCTAGAGGCTCACTCTGGCAGCTGTCTGGGACAAGGTAGAAGCAGATTCCAGCTGGGAAGCTGTTTCAATAATCCAAACAAGACACGATGGTGACCTGGTTCAGGATGTTGGAGGTATGGTTAGATTCTGGGTACCTTTTGAAGGTAGAACCGACAGGATTTGCTGATTGACAGTCATTGGGGTGTGAGAGAAAAAGATGAGTCAGGATGACTCCAGGGTATTTGGCCTAGGCAACTGGAAGGACAGAGTTGCCACTGACTGAGACCGGGTAGGCTGCAGCAAGGACAGGTGTGGCAGGGGGTGGGGGAAACAGAAGTTCAATTTCGAGCATGTTAAGTGGGAGATGCCTGTGAGATATCCAAGTAGGGATGCCAGGGAGGTGACTGGATACACAAGACTAGAGTCCCTCTGGAGTAGAGACGTGCATCTGGTATTTTTGGGTGATTACATGGTATTACGGCCACGAGGCTGGTTGAGCTCCTGAAGGACATGAGTGTAGGGAGGGAGCAGGTGGAGATCAAGGGCTGAGACTTGGGTATCCAACTTTTAGAGGTCAAGTCAATGAGAAGGAGCCTGCAAAGGAGACTTAATAGAAAGAGCCTAGTGAGAGAGGAGAAGAACAAGAGAGCCCAGCGTCCTGGAAGTGCGCCTTGCATGTACGCACATCACTCACACGGAGAAGGAATGCTCGGCGAGTGATGCTTGTGTTCTAGAAGGGCTGAGGTTAGGGTGGATTCTGTCTGAGCAGGAAGCGACTTGTACTCCTGTACGAAAGGGTGGAGAGACAGCTCAGGTTATTTTTAAGTCGGTCTGAGCACGGGCCTGGGAGGATGATCATTTTGGCTAATGAGCCCTTGCTCACTGTAGAGAAGTGTGCCTGAAATGTGCTTCCTTCAGCTCCATCTTTCAAAGCCTCTGCTCCAGCTTCTCCTGGGAATGGTGCCAGCCTAAGATGGCTGGATGATTTCTCCTGCCAGGACTGTGTCATGGAGCAGAGAGCTGGCACTGCCGGCTCCCCAGAGGGGGCGGGGAGGGCGGAAACTCTCAAGGCAAGAGATGTGGGCTGGGTGGAACCCACAGGAATGGCCTAGTAGTCAACCTGCTGATATTTCTTCTCTGGGTCTCTTCTTGACTCGACAGCGTAGGTAGGCAGCGCTCCTTCTGTGCTGACTTTAATGTCTGTCCTGGGGTTTTTCCAGAAAGTGGCAGCTGGTGCTGACTTTGGCATTTCCTGGAACTAACACAGCACTTCGGTTTGGTTTAGTTCAATAAATTAACAAGGTAGCAATATGCCTCCATTCCTATGTAAAAACCCTTCCTGCCTTCAGCCAAACAGCTTCGTCCCCTCTTGTCTCTGCCACCCACCAATCTACCAGTCAGTCATCTGTCCTCATCAAAGACCTTGGCTCCTGCTTCAGCACCTTCCTCTTCCTCCCGTACCTCCCTCTCATCCTGGGTGATTTCAGCACTAATATGAATGAACTATCCAATGTCCTAACCTCACAATACCTTGATATCCTCAGCTCCAAGGATATTCACCTCCCCGACAATAAGCTGCTCACACCCAAGGTCACACCCTGGACTTTCTCACCATTCAGATCTGCTCCAACTTGGAAAACATAAAACTCTAACATCCTTTCTGACTACAGTTTTGGTCCTTCTAACACCCTCATCCTTTCTTCCCTCTGTTCCTGCTCCTTGCCTTCTTCTTACAGTGTATTCCCTTCTAATCTGTCAGCCACAGCCTGTTTCTCTTCCTGCATGATTCAGTCCAAACTCATGGCTGGCACCTCATCCCCTCACTAGCCAATGCCCTTGTCCGCTTGCCCTCAGCCGTATCCACGTTGCAAAACTCTACTCTGGATTAATTTGTCCACTTCTCTGCTCCTGTGCCCCCCGCCCCGCAAAACAGTCACACCAAGCCATTGGGGGAATTAAACTGATGCCCCTATAAATGCACGTTCTAGCCTCCCACATGCCCCTCGCTGTGTCCACAGTCCCTCTCAGCAGTAGCCTTCATCATTATTCCAGAGGAAAATAAGGGCAATCAGAAAGGCACAGCCTTAACTTTAAGCAGAAAAGATCACCTTCACTTCAGTCTCCCTGCGCCACTGTTACGACCTTGTCTGTATTTCTACCCATGGCTCTTTCCTCCCATCCAAAGCTAAACTTTCTACATGTCCCCAGCCCTACAAGTACCGATGGCTTCCCATCTTCTCAGAAATCCCACTCCATCAATTATCCCCTTTCCCTTCTATTTTCAAGCTCTCCCTCCCTTCTAGTTCTTTCCCTCAAGCTTATAACTAAACTCAAGATTTCCAACATAAGGGAAAAAAGCCAGTAAAACCCAACCTTATCCTACCCCCACTGCCAGCTGCCATAGGACCTTCCTTTCCCTTCAGGTTTCTTAAAGGAGTGACCTATGAGATTGGGTTATCTCATTCCTCCCCTCCTAGTTAATCATAATCTGGTTTCTGTCCCCGCAACTCCTTGAAAATGGCTAAAACGATTCTGGCAAAGATAAGCATTGACTTCCAGGTTGCTAAATCTAACAGCTTTTCAGTTCTCATCTTCGGGTGACCTCTCTGTTGAATTTGACAGCTCTGGCCCTCAGAGATAGCTCTGGTCACAAGGGACAAGAGTGGGGAAATGGAGGCATACCATTGTCAGGTGCATCTACATATAAAAAATATATATAAAATATATATATACACATACATACACACACATATATACACAGAAGGTACTATACATGAAGTGGTATATTATTTGAAGGTATACTGTGACTGTGATGAGTTAGAGTTATATATTTAAACATTAAAAGAGCCACTAAAATCAAATCAAATAAAGAAGTATAGCTAAGAAGCCAATAGTGAAGATAAAATGGAATCACTAAAATTAGTCAAAAAGAAGGCAGGGGCCAGACGAGGTGGCTCACACCTGTAATTCTAGCATTCTGGGAGGCCGAGTCGGGACGATCGCTTGAGGTCAGGAGTTAGAGACCAGTCTGAGCAAAAGCGAGACCCCCATCTCTACTAAAAATAGAAAAAATTAGCCAGGCATGGTGGTGCACACCTGTAGTCTCACCTACTCGGGAGGCTGAGGCAGGAGGATCGCTTGAGCCTAGGAGTGTGAGGTTGCTTTGAGCTAGGCTGATGCCACAGCACTCTAGCCTGGGCAACAGAGTGAGACTCTGTCCCAAAAAAATAAAACAAAACAAACAAACAAAAAAGCAAATATAAAACTGGATAAAATTGCCAAAAAGAAACATATCAGGGATCTGGAAATAAACCAAAGGCAGACCAAAAAATGAAAAGTGTTTGTTTATTCTTAAAAAATTGCTAGAGCTTTAGATATGAAGTATTAAAGAAATTGGGTTTCTCAGTATTAGTCCTTACATTTTGAGCTGAATAATTCTGTATTGCGGAGGCTGTCTGGGCATTGCAGCATGTCTAGCACCTCTGGCTTCTACCCACGAGATGCCAGTAGTATCCCCCCTGTTGCAATCATCACAGATGTCTCCAAACTTTTCCAAATGTCCCTGGGAGGCAGAATCAGGAAGAAAAACAATTATAAATCTATATGTACCTAGCAAAGAGCCCCAAAACACATAAAGCAAAAACTGACAATAGTGAATGTAGAAATAAACAATTTGGTTCAACAAATATAGTTGGTGTTTTGATACTCTTCTCTTGGAGTATCAATTGACAAAAACTAGACAGAAAATCAGTAGGTACATGAAGGACTTGAACAGAAACTATCAGCCAACTGGTCCTAACCAACATATAGAAAACATGGCACTGAGCAACAGCAGAATACATATATATTTTTTTTGGTCAAACATATATGGACCATTCTATATGACAGACGTGTGCTAGGGCATAAAACAAGTTTCAATACATTTAAAAGGATTAAAATCAAAGTATGTTCTCTAACCACAATGAAATTAAATTGGAAGTCAACAAGAAACTTGGGAAATCCCAAATGTTTAACTTGGAAATTAAACAACATACTTCTAAATAGCTATGGGTCAAAGAAGGAAGCACACAGGAAATTAGAAAATATCTTGAACTGGATGAAAATAAAACAGCTAACACAGTGCTTATAAGAAAATTTGTAGCATTAAATATTTACATTAGGAGAAAAGAAAGGTCTTGATTCAGTGGTCTAAACTCCATCTTAAGAAATTAGATTGGTATAGACTAGGGGAATAGGAAAAAAAAAGAAATTAGAAAAAGAAGATCAAATTAAACCCAAAGAAATTAGAAGGAAGAAAATGGACTACAAATCAGAAATTAATGGACCAGAACACAAAACAAAGCAAAACAGAGAGAAAAATCAATGAAACCAAAAGCCAGTTCTTTGAAAAGATCAATAAAACTGATAAACCTCTAGCCAGACTGATAAGGAAAAACAGAGAAGACATAAATTACCAAAAGCAGGAATGAAAGAGAAGATGTCACTGATCTTATAAACAAGGCAAGGATGCCTGGCCCCACCACTTCTATTTAACTTTTTACTAGGTTTCATAGCCAGTACAATACAGCAAGAAAAAAGAAATAAAAGGCATACAAATTAGAAAGAAAGAAGCAAAACTATTTATATTCTAAGATGTCATCATCTACATAAAAAATCTTAACATCACAGGACATAATATACAAAAATAAATTGTATTTCTATATTAGCAGAAAAGAAGTAGAAACTGAAATGGAAAAAGTACAATTTAAAATAGCATCAAAAAATAGGAAACAGGCCGGGTGCAGTGGCTCACGCCTGTAATCCTAGCACTCTGGGAGGCTGAGGCAGGTAGATCGCTTGCGCTCAGGAGTTCGAGACCAGCCTGAGCAAGAGCAGGACCCCATCTCTACTAAAAATAGAAAAAATTAGCCATAAAAAAATTAAAAAAATAAATAAAGGAAATATTTAAGGATAAAGTAACAAAATACGTATAAAATCAGTATATTGAAAATTACAAAATACTCACAAGAGAAATTAAAGAAAACTCAAAATACATGGAGAGAGCTATACTACAGTTATGGATTAAGACTCAATATTGTTCACATGTCAACTCTCCCTAAATCAATCTACAGAGTCAATGTAATTCCATTCAATGCCCCATAAGGCTCTTTTTTTTGGTAAAAATAAGCTGGCTCTAAAATTCAAATAGAGGCTGGGCGCGGTGGCTCACGCCTGTAATCCTAGCACTCTGGGAGGCTGAGGCGGGCAGATCGTTTGAGCAGGAGTTCGAGACCAGCCTGAACAAGAGCAAGACCCCGTCTCTACTAAAAATAGAAAGAAATTATCTGGCCAACTAAAAATATATATAGAAAAAATTAGCTGGGCATGGTGGCGCATGCCTGTAGTCCCAGCTACTCGGGAGGCTGAGGCAGGAGGATCACTTGAGCCCAGGAGTTTGAGGTTGCTGTGAGCTAGGCTGACGCCACGGCACTCTGGCCCAGGCAAGAGAGTGAGACTCTGTCTCAAAAATAAATAAATAAATAAATAAATAAAGTCATCACTAATGATGCTAGCTTTTCAAAAATATCTCAAATACTCTAAATAAAATAATGTATACACTGAAGACAGACCTTTTACCATTTAATTGCTTCTTTAAAAGAAATGAATCAATAAATGACTCAATTGTTTTGTTGGGAGAAAACCTGTCTACTGGAAGAAAGAGTCTGGAAATTGTCATGAGTTTAAAAAAAAAAAAAACAGTATTTCTTCACCTAAGATATTCTAACGGTCACTGTGCTGAGGACCCTTCCACCAAAGCGGCCACAGTCTACAGGATAAAATGGACGGCAAACCACAATTACAATTCAGTGTGATACGAACAGTGATAAAAAGATATACAGGGTGCTGTAATATTGAAAATAAGATGAAGAACCCTGCAGATACAGAGATGGAATCATCACCAGGGAAGCCTTTAGAGAGGACAGGAAACCTGATCAATGGAGGTAAATATTCCCAAAGAACCCAGAGGGGGCCATGCTGAGCAGGAGGTATAAGAAGTGGCATTGGGGTAACATAATTTGTCATCCATTTGAAATAATCTAGGAAATTAATTGCAAGAACATGCACCTGCTTCCACCCTTGGACTTCCCAGCAGGAACTTTCTTCTGTAATTCAATATTCCTCTAAGATAATACCTCCCCTCAGACGATACTGGGTTACACCCAGGCCAACTGAGCTGTGACTTTCAGCAGCAAATTGTCCTGGGGAAAGAAATCTGCTCAGAGGTGGATATCTAGAAAATGTGGCAATCCGAAGTTTTAAAAAAAACCTCCTATGTAATTCCTGGAGGTACAAAAAAGAAACCCCTACCCTCCCGACTCAGTCAAATCAAGCAGAAACAAAAGAAGGGAAAAGCACCACAATAAAACAATGGAAAGCTGCCTCAGTCACTGCAGGAACAGGGAAATTACATGCAAACACCAGGGCCTTCGGTTCTGCACACCGGGAAGTGGCTCAGGGACAGCCCCTCACCTAGGTTTGTTGACTTCAGCTCATATGGAGCCAATACCAACCTGCCAGCGAGCAGTCCTAGATGTCCACCTGGCCTTGGCTACCAGCTCCAAGAGAGAAACAGGCAATACCAGCATGAAACCTCAGCCCAATAATTCTTGAGGCTTTTTCCCTCCTTTCAGCCCAGTCACATGTACAACTCTGTCATCAGACACAATGATTCTCCAGGCTGAAAGCAACAGAGTACTCTCCCCCTCCTCCCATTGAGAACGACTGCCCTGATGCACAGGAATGCAACAGGAAACTGAACGCTGAGCAACAGTTAAGTGAGATAAAGCGCTAGCTGGAAAAGCCCTCACACACAGAACTCAGCAATATCAAATGTCAGCCTCTTAGATCTCACTTCCAATCTCCTAAATGTGTGGTCCCCAATCCCAGGCTGCGGACTGGTGCGGGTTCACGGCCTGTTAGGAACTGGGCTGCACAGCAGGAGGTGAGCAGCAGGCCAGCAAGTGAAGCTTCATCTGTATTTACAGCTGCTCCCCATCGCTCGCATCACTGCATAAGCTCCGCCTCCTGTCGGATCAGCTGCGGCATTAGATTCTCATAGGAGCACAAATCCTACTGTAAACTGAGCATGCGAGGGATCTAGGTTGCGGCTCCTTATGAGATCTAATGCCTAATGATCCAGGTGGAGCTGAGGCGGTGATGCTAGTGCTGGGGAGCAGCTGCAAATGCAGATTATCATTAGCAGAGAGGTTTGACTGCACAATAAATGTAATGTGCTTGAATTATCCCACAACCATACCCACCCCAGGTCCGTAGAAAAATTGTCTTCCACAAAACCAGTACCTGGTGCCAAAAAGGTTGGGGACCGCCGTCCTGAATCACCATACTCATTTTATTCTCCCTCTGGGTAGATCAGGAAGAATCAGCTCATTTGTGTTCAAATACAAATCGTGGTTCTCCGAAAAGGAATAGCCCCCACTTCTGGGTAGTGACCACAAAGAAGTGGAGTCACCCTGGGCCTGGCCGGCCTGGAATAAGCAGGGCAGGGCAGTTTTCCAGCTTGTTTATACTCAGGGGCAACGGCCTCCAAGGGAGCGAGAGCCGTCAGATTAGTAGTAACAGGCATCCATCAGCCGTTCCAAGGTGGTTCCACCACGCCCTCTGGTGGAAAAACACAGCATCGCTGGAAACCCAAGGCCAATCTTTTGCAGAAGAGTAGAACTTGAACCCTTGGTGTAGTGGGAAGAATACAGTGGTACTTCAATGCAGTATATTAATTCTGGAAAAGAAGGGTCTCAGCTGATTTGTTCACATATTAAATTCATAAATTAACATGCACCTGATTAATGACACTCAAATTAATTGATGTGGTATCCCCAGCCAAGTTGAAAGTTGTAATTATTTTCTACAAATTTAGTTAGAGCTTACAGCAGCTCTCTAAGGACTTTTTGAGTTCTGTGCTTCTACAGAATCTATGATTGTGGCACATTTTCTGATCAGACATGGCTGTGCTGATGGAACTTCAATAAAGTTTACATGAGAGGTGTCTTTAAGAAGTTATAAATTCATTCAACAAATAGTTATTGACTATAACATATCAGGCACAGTTCTGGGCTCTGGGGGTCAGAGTAAAGAAGAAGATCCCTGCTGTCATGGAGTTTAAAGACGAGTGAGGGTGGGGATAGCCAAGAAACAAGTAAAAATGTTAAAAAGATGAGGTCAATGAACGTAATTTAAAAAGGTAATGTGAGAGGGAACGTAGGGCTTGGGGGACAGGGTGTCAGAGGTCTCTTAGAGGTGATATTTGTGATCCAAAGAGGAGCTAGTCTTCTCATGACGAAATTTGTTCTTAAAACACCCATTTCAGAACATACATCCAGATGAGTCTCTTTCAAAACTCTTATGGGACTCCTCTTTGGTGCTTGCCTTTAGGGCCAATATATGAACCCCAAAAAGAAAAGCAGGCTTTAGCTCACACCTGTAATTCCACCCATTTGGGAGGCTGAGGCAGGAGGATCACTTGAGGTCAGTTCAAGGCTGGGCAACATAGCAAGATCCTGTTCCTAAAAAAAAAAAATGAAAAAAAATTAGCCAGGCATGATGCAATGTGCCTATAGTGACAGCTATTCGGGAGACTGAGGCAGGAGAATCAAAACCAAGGAGTTGGCTGGGTGCAGTAGCTCATGCCTATAATTCTAGCACTGTGGGAGCCTGAGGTGGGAGGATCGGTTGAGCTCAGGAGTTTGAGACCAGTCTGAACAAGAGTGAGACGTCTCTACTAAAAATAGAAAATTTAGCCAGGCATGGTGGTGCACACTTCTAGTCCCAGCTACTCGGGAGGCTGAGGCAGTAGGATCACTTGAGCCCAGGAGTTTGCGGTTGCTGTGAGCTACGATGACACCACTGCACTCTGCCCAGGGTGACAGAGTGAGACTCTCTCAAAAATAAAAACAAGGAGTTTGATGCCACAATGAGTTATAATAGTGACACTGCACTCCAGCCTGGGCAACGGAGTGAGACTCTCCTCTCTAAAAAGAAAAGGCTTAACTTAAAGCAGCATTATTCAGCCTTACTATCACCTTTCTTTGACCTTGAACATTGTTGGGATGTTTCTGAAAGTTAATCCAGTCTCACAGTGTAAATATTTACCCAGCATTTTGGTGGGAAAATGTGCAATAAGCTCTATAGAAGAGTCAAGAACTCTGTGAGGCCCTTTCTTCTTATTGAATAGAAGAATCTCTAGCAATTGTCCTCCTCTTTTGCTATGAAGGTCTTCATCATTCATTCTTCTAGGTAAGGATCTATAAAACAGTAGTGAAAATAAAATATTCATCAAATAAAGGCAGGAGGAAACTGGAAGAAAAGCATAGTACTGAGAGGAAAGGAAGGGTAAGAGATTTAAAGAACAAAACTTGAAAAATTGCTTCAAAGCCATTTCCCTTAGTGTAGTTTTCTAGGCCTTATGGTAAATAGATTCTTAGTCTCATTAAATCTCCAGGGTATCCTCCCATGGGTCAAGCAACCTACTTCCCACAAACCTAGTTTCCCTGTCTTTCCCTGGCGAGACGGCGTCTGAGTGGTAAACACTGATGTAACTGAAACTGCTTACATAGTAATACATAACCCCTACCCTCAACCACTTTCTCTATCCCATGTGAAGAATGACTTCTCTTTGAATTCCCTGATGTTAAACCTGTCACTGAAACACATTAGTTGAAAGCATCATAGCTCTTGCTTGATGAATACTCAAAGTGAACAGGGGCAGAAGAGATCTATGCATCCTATTATGTTATCCACCTTTATATCATGCTGCCCGTGTATTTTATGGTCATAATTGACCAACAAAAACTTAAGTCTCGCTGGAGCAAATCCAGGAAGGAAAAGACTGTTTTGTATTGATCACAAAACATTTAACTAAGTTCATAAGGAAAGAATGCAAATTACCAGTGTAGAAAGATTCCAAACGGCTAAGATTGGTGTAATAATCAGTTAAAAAAATACCAGAACCTCTTTTTATAGATAAAAAGAAATTAAGTCTCTCAGCTCAAAAAAAGCACCTTGGGAAGCATTTTTTTTTAATGTACCAAGAACGCTTTTGTATATCTTTGTATTAAATACTTTTATAAATAGCGTGCATTTTTATCAGAAAAAATGAAAATATTTCCATTTTTATTTTAGAAAGGTAGAGTCCAAAGGAAGTCTGCCCAAGACCACCAAATTTCCAAATTATCAAAATTTGAGGTCAGCAATTAAATATTTGCTTTAAATTTTCTATTAAAGTAGGAAAGAAAAATAGCACAATTTTTATAGGATATCAGGGTAAGCACGGCAATAAATCTGGCTTAGTATGAAAGTTATTTTCATGTATTCTTGGGGAGAGAATAAAAATGCTTCAATTAACCCCTAGAAATAAAATTATAACCTGGGATCATCAATTCAATTTGTACTAAACATTAAATGCAAATAAAATGTTAGCTTTTCCTTTCAGTTCAGAAATACATCTTTAATAACTTTTATTCATTAGCTGTGAGGATCCAAATGCCTGAATTTAAAATGCTATTTACTCCTTAATCCATTAATAGGCTTGCTGTAACTCAAATGTTTGTCTTTTTTTCAAGGTAAAAAGTTTGTTTTGTTCTGATGTTACCATCACATTTACTCAATTTTCTAAATGGGCGAATATTACGATTTACAATACCATCATTATCATCATCCATAGTAATGCACAAAATAGAGATTTCCTTGCTACTTAGGTGAAACACTAGGCTAAGCCCAGCATATGAATTTTACTGTTTCTATGAATACTCTGTTTATTTTACTGTTTGCTTCACAGCAGAACTGGATGGCTGGGGCCAATTTTAGAATTCAATTCTCAGTCTCTTAGAAGGGACTTTCCTACTCCAAGAAGCTAATTTTTCTATTTCTGAAATGTGGTTTGCAATTATAATATTTATCTCCCTACCATTCCTCCCCTTCAATTAGCTGAGGTGCAATTTATATGTCACATAACCTTTTTAAACCACAGAAATTTGTCCAGCACCTCTAAGTTACCTGGTCTAATTCTGAAAATCCTGTTCAGTAATTCCAAAACCAATGTAAAATACCATGAAACACAATATAAGGTTGAACCAAAATATCACTTAACATTTAATAATTGCAAATGTTTATTACAATTTACAGATTAGTTAACAGTTATATACACAAATATAATTTTAGCTATAAAATTTCAAACTACTGAAATCATTGGATCTGTAGAAGCCAATTTAGAAGTCTTGTGCCCTAACGTCACCTTCCTTAAATTATAAAAAAATAAAATCTGATAGTTTTCAAGTTAAAGATGAAGAGGTGTTATCACAGTTCACCACTGAGAAATGGAAATTTTACCTGTCTGTACAAAGCCTTTCACATGCTACATTGACACTGAAAGCACCATTACAGGACTTTAAATGTGTAAAATTGTTTAATTAAAACCTCCAAGGATTTTCTTTGTAAGACTGTGGGGCTTTAATTTGTTCTAACAACTAGAATTGGGATGAAACTAACAAGAATTTTGTTTGTATCCTTCAGTCCAATTTTAAAATAGTCCTTTGTCTTTCTCATCACCATCTGGTCACTTCTCAAGGAGGGCAGTATATGGAAGAATTCTTAACCAAGCTTTTATTTGGTGGTGAGGTTGGAATACCATGGGGTACAAATTTTCCAAAATCCAATGAAAGATGTCCCATTATTTTCAAATACACAGGTGCTAGATTTCAGAAACACAAAACACGATCTGTGTGTCTGAAATAAAATAGTGTACTTCCATCCAGTTTTAAAAGAATGCCTATGTTTTCAAAAAGCTTTTTCTTTTTTTTTTTTGGCCAGGCACAGTGGCTCACACCTGTAATCCTAGCACTCCGGGACGCCGAGGTGGGAAGATTACTTGAGGCCAGGAGTTCGTGACCATCCTGAGCAAGAGCAAGGCCCCATCTCTCCAAAAAATTAAAAAATCTGCCAGGTGTGGTGGCACATGCCTGTAGTCCCAGCTACTCAGGAAGCTGAGGCAGGAGGATTGCTTGAGCCCAGGGGTGTTAAGTTTGCAGTGAGCTACGATGGTATCACTGCACTCTAGCCTGGGTAACAGAGTGAGACTCCATCTCAAAAAACAAAAGCCTTTTTCTCAAGGCAAATGATGCTTGCTTTCCACCTGACATAGCTGCTGATGCTTTGAAACTAGCCTGTTTTCATGTTATTACACCAGACTCTGTAAATGCATTCCCTGTGATTATCAAAAGTGGAAGTACACGAAACACACAGAATACGGGCTCTACAAAAGTTTGACCAACTTTTACGGGATGCACGCTCAGTATGCTTTTGTATGAATATATAAACACTGGAGGCAGTTCTTAGAGCAAACCAGATAGAAATAAAATAATGATCAGGTAGATTACAAACTGAGGTAGTAACCCTACAAGCACTTCTGTTGAAAAATTCATCCCCGTGGTGAAAAACTCAAAATTAAGAGGTCATCTATTCTGCTTATGTTTTCCATTATCTGTGACGGGAGGCACGTGGAATAAAAAGACCATGAAAGAATTGGTTGACAACCCCTCAACCTAACAGATGCAATCATGTAAAGCTAATTAAATAAACCAAACACAACTAGTCAATGCAAAGACTTTGATTCGAAAGTAAACTTTGGGCTAAAGTTAAGACTTCCTAATTGTTAAATCTATAATTCTATCCTTTCCTGAAAGTATAGG
The DNA here is from genome assembly GCA_028533085.1 of Varecia variegata. NCBI lineage: Eukaryota > Metazoa > Chordata > Mammalia > Primates > Lemuridae > Varecia > Varecia variegata. Next base: position 20,768,608 of record CM052450.1, on the reverse strand, counting down.
CCTTGCCATTACTTCTCTCATTATTAAAATAGTAAAACACAATAAACCCAGATATTGACTTAAGTGTATATTTTACATTTCAAACTTGAAAATTCAGAACTGCCCATTTCCAAGTTTACAGTGTCATCCTGACAGGTTTCAAAAGTGACAGTGCTGAGGCATGATATTAATAACACTGGTTTTCTGTTGAGAGCACACACAACAAAACCAAATTACTCTGAGATGTCTCCTATCATCTTCCTAGGAAAACACTAGGCTTTTAAGTTTAAAAAATAAATGTTTATGATCCAATTATTACTTTCTAGAGTGTTTTACAATTTCTACCTGTTGTAAGATACAAAGAAATACATTCAGCTGGGAACTACAATAACATATACAGAACCTTCTCCAAAGAACAGCTTCCACAGAAATTAAATATATTAGATGTTATAATTTGGCAGAAAGATGCAGTTTTCCCAAAGTAGCAGAGAGTACCGCACATGTAGATTTTGTGGCAGTCCTTGGAAGTATATTAGATAGAACCTAACAAAGAAATAAAAATCTACCATACATTTTCAACCAAACTCATTTTTACAAGAAAAAAAAAGTGACACAAGCAAGATAAAGTACTTTAAGTTGGTAGCATATACAAGATTTTTTTTTAGCCTTAAGATAGGCCAAATTACTGAAATTAAAAAATATAGAAGCCCATTAATTTCAGAATGTTGGGAAAGAAACAAGAAAAAGCCCAAAGTTTTTAGACAGGCATACATAATTTAATTTAGAACTGAAAATGGGCTTTAAGCCCTATAAATATTGTTTCCCAAGAAAATGAATTTTCAAAGTGCAAAATGACAACTCCAAAAGGTCCCTTTTTTACCTCAAGCAAGCAAAGGTCATTTAAAAATGCATCCAACTAAATCAAGAAAGGGAGGATTAGAAGCCATACTATGTCTTCCTTCATTATCAGGCCTGGCTTCAGACCTGAATGTTTCTAAGTGGGATATGTTGCAAAAAAAAAAAAAAATTAAACTAGACCACTGGTTCCAAGTTACATTTCCTCTAACAAAAGGTCAAAGGACAGCTGCCAATATTTGTTTTTAAAAGAAACCTCTCAAGTAAGAGGTAGTGTATGCTAGAGCTACAGGCTGTCAATTCATCTTAACATTGCTGGAAAACACGAAGTCCTTGGAAGCATGTTCCCTGGAGTCTATTAAACATTCTTTCTCTGTGCTCAAATGTCAAGCAATATCCAATAGCATCTTCTGTTTCTTGAATTCGTTTCTGGAACCTGCATCCATCCCTTGCAAATTCTTCCCATGGTCCTTTGCGATCCTCATCACCACTTATATAATACTCAGTAACTTCTTCAAGGAAGGTTACCTATAAAGACAAAGACTAATTTTAGTCATTCCCTAGGATCTTACAATTGGCATTGAGGTCAATAACCCTTATGCTACTAATTCTTTCGGAATATAGAATATCTTACAGGAATATTTGGTCTCAACTATACCTGAAGTTAAAAATAAGAAAAAGAAAAAATCCTGACTAGATGGCATTTGAGTAAAACAGTGAAAAAAATGCCACTTGACTCTTTCATTATGTATATGTAGATACAGCTCTTATATATGTGTAGATATATCTCGCATGTATCTACACACACACATATATATAGTTACACATATACACAGTCTCCTCACCCCAGCCCTAGACCTTCTGGTATTAATAAAATTAATCCAGATGAACTGAAATTTTCTTGCCATTATTAATTCCTGCTACTTTTTAATCCTTAGGGAAATATAGTTCTGTAATATTCTTCCCATAAAATGACAGAACAAAATAGTTCAGAAAATAACCACTATATCCCTGGAAGTCAATGTTTTTATCATAGCACAAAGGCTTTAACAATATTTTTGTTTATTTCTATTCTTCCTTTTTCCTTTTTAAAAAATTTTTCACTTTTCAGTGATTTCCAATTTTTGAATCATATATATATACACACATAGTACTATTTTTTATTATTACTTTGGTAAGCAGAATAGAGATGAGAAAGCAACTTAGTAAACAAAGTACAGCAAAATTAGTATCTTTAGGCTGTTACTATAAGAGACTTTGCAGGTAAGAAAAAAACCTACTTGTATTCAATATGCTATCACTATATATACATGAAATTGTGAATACTAAAATATACATGACATGCAATGAGTGACAATTTCTACTTATTACTACTTAGTCCTTACTTAATTTCTAATAAACAAGTTTCTTTCTAAGATACCAAACTCCAAAAGTAAATACTTGCTTTACAGTATGTTAAGTAGTTACATCAGCTAATCCCACCGCGGCCTACTACTTTCATTCCCTTTACATCAGGCCAAGGAATGCCCCTGAGGACAATTAGCAGGTATGTAACACCTTACTAGATATTGCATTCTAGTCTTGAATATTACTTATTCACTGTATCATTAAGACAAATAATAAAAATTCATGCAGTGTTTACCATATGCCAGGCTCTTTTCAAAGAGCTTTACAATTTTTACCTCATTTATTCTTCACATCAATCCTCTGAGGTATGAACTATTATCATCCCCATTACACAGATAAGAAAACAGAGGAAGAAAAGTTAACTGACTTGTCCAAATCACACAGCGTTTAGTGACGTAATCAGGATTCAAATACTAAGACTGGCTCCACAGTCCACAGTTATGCCACACCACACAGTATTTTAACTCCTAGAGCTGAAAGCCTCATTCTAAGAATTAGGCACCACCCATTATGCCCACATACCTAAAGAATCGCAAGTTAGTCAAAGGCTGTCACAAAACACTATCTTTCTTTCTTTCTTTCTTTCTTCTTCCTTCCTTCCTCCCTCCCTCTTTATTTATTTATTTATTTATTTTGAGGCAGAGTCTCGCTCTGTTGCCCGGGCTAGAGTGCCACGGAGTCAGCCTAGCTCACAGCAACCTCACACTCCTGGGCTCAAGCGATCCTCCCGCCTCGGCCTCCCAGAGTGCTAGGATTACAGCCGTGAGCCACCGCGCCCAGCCACTATCATATTTAGACATAACCATTTATAAGTTTTGCTTCTAGTTCACAGTTCATTTCATTTTACTCAATGAGCAAGCTAAAATGAGACATGAGACTGGCCTGAGGTCCCCGAACAATAAGAGCTATTGTTTAAAGATAAGGCAATGAATTATGAGTTTTATTTACTCATCTCATGTAAATCTTGCAATAACTTCTCAACAGATATTATTATTATTCCCATCAGATAAATCAGTGATTCGAGGCCATGAAAGTCAAGTAACTTCCCAGCCAGATTTGGAAGTCCGGCTGTCTTCCCAATCCCTTGGCCTTAACTCTCAGGAGTAAAGAACACAGGTCTCCAGATGCCAAGTGCTCATTCCATTGCCCCACTTTGTTTCTCACCTATTCACTCTAAATAGGTCATTTTGTAAGGGGCCTCTTAAAAGGAGAGAGAAAAGCTTTTTTTTTTTTTTTTTGAGACAGAATCTCACTCTGTTGCCCGGGCTAGAGTGCCATGGCATCAGCCTAGCTCACAGCAACCTCAAACTCCTGGGCTCAAGTGATCCTCCTGCCTCAGCCTCCCGAGTAGCTGGGACTACAGGCATGCGCCACTATGCCTGGCTAATTTTTTGTATATATTTTAGTTGTTTGGCTAATTTCTTTCTATTTTTAGTAGAGACGGGGTCTCGCTCTTGCTCAGGCTGGTCTCGAACTCCTGAGCTCAAACAATCCAACTGCCTCGGCCTCCGAGAGTGCTAGAAGAGAAAAGCTCTTTTATCATGGTATTTATGAAGTGTGAGCTAAAATTTAATTTTTATCATGACTTATTCTGCTTCTTACAGGTAATACACAAGATTACCACCATTTAGAGATATTTTCTACCCCAGGGATAGTTTCAAAATATTAAGCTGGCCATTTAGAGCCAATATATTATGGTACCGTCCACTTGAAACTCCCCGATGCTACAGAATCTGAGGTCAACAATAACTCACTCCCTTCTCTTTCCAAATAAAAGTAGAGCAAACTAAAGAAACTTTCCCTGTACAATAAAAGACAGCTTTGAGTTTGGGGGAATTTCTTTCCGTAATAACTTTAACTCAATAAATAACAAGAAAAATAAAGCAATTCAAAAGATTCCCAAAATAAGGTTAACCTGACAATGTAATGAAAGAGTAAAATACTCCATGAAGTTAAGACTAGCCTGGGAATAGGAAGCAACTACTCAAGGTAAACCAACTAAGCGGCCATCATTGTTTATTACGATCATTAACCTGTACCTGGCCACTGAAAACTAGTACTGCATTCCTAAGAAAAGGCAATACCATTTTCTGTGTTGTTCTTGACTATCAATCAAAACCATGTAATGTCAAAAAAGTTTTTGATACTAAAATTAGTATTTCCTTTCATGGCAAACAACCAGATAAATCAGACTTCCTACTTGGTATCATCATCCTCTTAAGTTCTCAGGGACAGGAATAAAGACACTGTCATGCAAATAAAATATTAAGTGTTTGCAAACAACCTATTTAAAATTGTTTTGCAACTCTACGGCTGTAACAGGACTTTCTCAATCTTCAGAAAAAAGATTTTTTTTTCTCTGAGACGGAGTGCAGTGGCATCATCGACTCCTGGGCTCAAGCAATCCTCCTGGCTCAGCCTCCTGAGCGGCTGGGACTACAGGTGCACACCACCACGCCCAGCTCATTTTTGTATTTTCTGTAGAGATGGGGATCTTACTATTGCCCAGGCTGGTCTCGAACTCCTGGCCTTAAGCAATCCTCCAGCCTCAGCCCTCATCCTCCCTAAGTGCTAGGATTACAGATGTGAGCCGCCGTACCTGGTCCTCAGTCTCTAGAAAAATTAAATAATGTATACACAAGGTTTAATATTTCTGTTCCTTTAAAAAGTGTGAGAAGTTGAAGCTTATAGGAAAACAGCTCAGAGCTACCAACTCAAATAAAAACGCACTTTCCTGGTAACACCTATACACTGGCATTTTCGTTTTCGTTTTGGACAGGAACTATGTATTTGCGGGGGGCGGGGGGGTTGAAGAGGAAGTGAGAAGAGGAAGGGTCATTTAAACATTTTTTTTTTTTTTTTTTTGAGACAGAATCTCACTCTGTTGCCCGGGCTAGAGTGAGTGCCGTGGCGTCAGCCTAGCTCACAGTGACCTCACACTCCTGGGCTCAAGCGATCCTTCTGCCTCAGCCTCCCCAGTAGCTGGGACTACAAGCATGTGCCACCATGCCCGGCTAATTTTTTCTATATATATTTTTAGTTGGCCAGATAATTTTGTTTCTATTTTTTAGTAGAGACGGGGGTCTCGCTCTTGCTCAGGCTGGTCTCGAACTCCTGACCTTGAGCGATCCACCCACCTCGGCCTCCCAGAGTGCTAGGATTACAGGCGTGAGCCACTGCGCCCGGCCAGGGTCATTTAAACATTAAACATTTCACTATCCAAGTATATGAGCTTAGAGGCCTTCCTCAAAAATATGTACTATTACGCCTCCAAAACAAAGTCATGCTGCTATATTTAACTGTACGAAAAGTCAGGATTATCAGACATGTTAAAAGAAACAAACCTTTTTTCTTTTGATATGCGTGTGTCTTTCTCCAGAAAGAACCTCACGCTGTACCAAGTCTGGGCATTCACTTTCTTGGCTCCCTAACAGTTGCACCTTACAAGAAAGTAAGGTGTGACACTCAGAAATGGCCACAATGGACTCAGACGGTCTCTTTGAGTCATGACAGCCTTTCCGGTTTCTCCCAGATGTTTGAAAAGGAGCCTTAAAATTTAAAAGGTTGTAGGGGTCATCAGAATTACAGAAAGAGTTCCACAGTTTGAGACTCTCTGCTTCATCTGCACTAGATTCCCAATCATCTTCCTCCTCAGAACTATGGTGAGAGGTCTCAGAAAGGCTTCCAGTCTGGGAGGAATTCTCTAAATCAGATTTATCAGACAAATCCTTCTCTGACTCAGAAGCGTCTTCAGGAACAATTCTGGCAGCAGTCTGAATTGTGGCCGTAAAGTTTTGGGGATTATAAGGGTCTACACTGTAGAAAGAGTTCCAAAGGTGAAGCCCTTCAGAGTCTTGTTCAAGGTCTGATTCTGACAGTGAGTTATCACTATCAAAACCATCATCCTCAGCTTCCTCATCCCAATCCTCACCTTCAGAATCAGAACTTGTTTCCAGGTCACTGGATGCACCTCCCAAAATATAATCTATCAATTTGTTACTACAAGCTGGTCTGGCAGAAAGGGGAAGGTCTTCAACTACACTTATTTGGTCCTCTCTAGGCTCTGTTTCCATAGATACCTCAGAAGATGGACGGCTCTCCGAAGGGTCCTGTTTTTCCAAGGCCAGTGGAATCTCTTTAGTCAACAATTCTATTTTTTCTTCGGTAGGTTCCCGGATGCTTCCAGGAACGGCTCCAGCAGGGGGAACAAACTGTGTTGGGTCATCTCCGCAGTGTTTCAGATCCTTCCGGAGGTTGTGTTCCTCCTCCAGGCTGTGGTAGCCATTATCTTGGTCAGGGGTGGGTAACTCTTGCCCCTTGCTAGCCTGCTGAAGGAATTCCAGCCGTTTCATGCGAAGATGGTGAATTTCTGGCAGGCCTTCCCTAGAAAGAGGTGGGCATCCCTGCCATGAGGCTGCAGAGATCTCTGCACTCAGTGGCTTGGGTTGACAGTCGTCCTCAATCAGGCAGCTGCCCTCCGGGGTTAGTGCCTGGCAATCAACTAGCTGGCCATTTCCAACGCTGGTCTGATAGCTGAGCTCTGGCTGCGGCAGGCAGTCCAGGTAGGTGGAGCTCGGCAAATAGGAGACTACGTTGAAATTGCCTAAGCGTTGAATGCTTAGAGGCCCGGAGGGCGAAAAGCCAAGTTCCCGGTCAGAGTACAGACGGGATTGAAGGCTACTCGGCAACAGCTCCACTTTCCACAGCTGCTGCTCTAAGAGAAACACATGTGCTGCAGGGTCCAAAGCACTTCCCTTGGCTTTAAGCTCCAATTCCAGGTCTGGGGACGAGCAGTGCCAGTGGATCCCCTTCTCTAGCCAGTCAAAGGGACTGGCCACCGAGCAGTCCGAGGAACTGAGCCGCTGTGAACTCAAAGACTTCTGCGCTGTGGGGCCGGCGGCTTCCTCCCGTCCCTTCAGGGCTTTCAGAGCGCTGAAGCCTCCAGCAAAATGTAGCCATCTGGTCGGAATCATCGCACTGATTTGGATTTGGCTCCAAATCAGCAGCTTCTGAAGCAAGCTGGGGAGCGGCACAAGAAGCTGGGAAAGCAGCTTCGTCCAGTAGCTGGTCCGAGCCTTGGGCTGAGCAGAGGAAAGCACTGTGGGGTCAGGAGGTGTAGGGAACTTGGACGAGCCCGGCTGCGGTTGCCGAAAGAAGAAGAAGGGCAGCCACAACCGGGAGCCCGCCCAAAGGGCGGACCGTTTCCGCGATCCGCCTGTCCCCGGCTCCATCTTCTTTTTCTCGGCAGTCTCTCGCGTAGGTTGGAGGTCGACGGGACTCGGGGGCCTACACAGTCTCGGCCTTGCCCAGCGGCGGAGTCGGTGCTCCAGGCCGATCCCCGGGCCAGCAGAAAAGCCACAGAGGGCAGCGGGCGGCAGACCACAGTGCCGGACGGCCAGCGCAGGAGGCGGCGGCTGAGGCGACATCCATCCTGGCAGGAAAAGACGTGTCCTAATCCGCTAGAGGCCTCACCACCATAGATAGAAGCCCTCCCGCGGCGACGGCGGCGATCTTTCCGGAGAGACGGACCGTTAAAAAACCCCCGAGCAGCGCGACACCGGAAGGGCTGGGCAGGCAGGCGGCGCGGGTGGAAGCGAAAGCTAAAATGGCCGCGGGGCCAGCGCGGAGGCAGGACCCCAGGCTACCGGATGAGACGAAGGACGGCAGGCGTCTACGCCACTAGCCCCGCGCCGCCCAACGTAATTCGCAGAGCCCCGGGGGTGGACCTTTCCGCACACTTCCGTGTGGAAGCCGATTGGGCGCCCTAGATGTCCCTGTCGGCTTCCATACTCTAGCGGGAGGTTGCATCAGCCGGCCCGGGCTGTGCGCATGCGTGCTCGTTTCTTCATGGTCTCCTAGGAGACCGCCTTCACCGGCTTCTGGGTTAAAAGGAAAGGTTTAGGGTGTGGAGAGGGTTTCAGGGTAACTCGAGAATTCCCCGTAGCCCTTTTAATGGCCTCATACACATGGAGGTGTATACAGTCGCAGATGATTAGTTCTAGGACCCCCCCCACCAAAATCCGGAGTCGCTCAAATCCCTGATATAAAATGGCGTAGTATTTGCATATAACCTACGCACATCCTCCGGGATACTTTAATAAAATTATCCCTAGAGTATTTATAATACCTAATACAAGTGCTATGTCCATAGTTGCTATAGTGTATTTTTTAGTTCGTATTACTTATTGTTATTTTTTTCTGAATATTTTCAATCCGTGGTTGGTTGAATCCCCGGATGCGAATTCGGGGATAGACAAGGTCCACTACACACTTCCCTTAGACTTACATATGTCAGGGTTCTGGTATTGTTGAGCGCTAAGTAGACCATAAACCCGAGATCTTAGTTTATAAGAATTGCGCAACGTTGTGCAAATACACGTCTGGTGTTAAGACACAAATCATCTGGAGTGAATAATAATGGGGATGAAAAAATCTTTTTTTTTTTCCTTTTTTTGAGTCTCTCTCTGTCACCCCGGCTAGAGTGCAGTGGTCTCATCATAGCTCACAGCAACCTCAAACTCCTGGGGTCAAGTGATCCTTCTGCCTCAGCCTCCGGAGAAACTAAAACCCCAAGCGCGCGCCACCACGCCCGGCTAATTTTTTTGTTTTTTTAATAGGGAGGTGGGGGGGGGGGGTGTCGCTGTTGCTCAGGCTGGTCTCGAACTCCTGAGCTCAACCAGTCATCCCCTCTAGGCTTCCCGGAGTACTAGGATTACAGGCGCCCGCCCCGAGAGAATCTTAAGTGAAAAATGAATCATTCTTATCCATTCCCACCCTCTCTGCTTTAGAGTTTCCAAATCACCATTTCGAGTTAGCTGAGATCTAGGTTTGAGGTCTTACAGCGTTCAATTGACATATGTACCCCACAGCGGTGCCTCCCTATTAGACTATCACTGTGGGGCAAGCTGAAGTCACAGAGGAGAAAGAAAAGAAAAGTCCCCGTAACTGTTTACTCTCTTTTATGCTTCCCAGCAGGCAACACATGCAATTCATATTGCTTCCTGAGCAAACAGAACAACAGGGTACAGCACCCAAGAAGGAAGCACAGACTATTATCCTTTGAAAAAAAATTGCCTGGTAATTTTAATTGCTGTGTTTGATTCTCTCATGTGAGTTTGGTCTAGTTCATTTCCTTATTTCTGATCCATAGTCAGACGTATTATCCGTTGCACCACCAGCCCCATCCCTATTTCCTTGTTTCTGCTAAAACTTTTTAATAGATACTTCTGAAGTCAAGTATTTATTATTTGGAGGGTAGCAGTTTTGAGCATGAGGGACAGCAGAAAAGATCTTTGGGGACCCTGGGGGAAACCAGCTGTTCTTCCTGCTTTATTAGGCCTGTTCAAGGAACAGCCGCTTCTTTTTTTTCCAAGACAAGATCTGACTATGTTGCCCAGGCTGGCCTCCAGCCCCTGGCCCCAAGTGATCCTCTGTCTCAGCCTCCGAGGTAGCTAGGACTACACGCACCTGACACCATACCTGGCAAGCCACTTCTTTCTAAGAAGCCAAGAGGTCCTCAGTTTCTCTTGTTTACCCTTTATTATCTTATTATCCACATCTCTGGAAATATCTCATTTCTCAATCCTAAGAACTTCAGAAAAATGTATTAATAATAGGAGTCAGGCCGGGGGTGGTGGCTCACGCCTGTAATCCTAGCACTGTGGGAGGCCAAGGCGGGTGGATCGCTCGAGGTCAGGAGTTCGAGACCAGCCTGAGCAAGAGCGAGACCCCGTCTCTACTAAAAATAAAAAGAAATTATCTGGCCAACTAAAAATATATATAGAAAAAATTAGCTGGGCATGGTGGCGCATGCCTGTAGTCCCAGGTACTTGGGAGGCTGAGGCAGTAGGATCGCTTAAGCCCAGGAGTTTGAGGTTGCTGTGAGCTAGGCTGACGCCACGGCAGTCACTCTAGCCCGGGCAACAGAGTGAGACTCTGTCTCAAAAAATAAATAAATAAATAAATAAATAAAAATAATAATAATAGGAGTCAGTTTCATAATAGAAAAGAGATCCAAGTATGCAAATTAATTACTGGAAGCCTCAATTTCTTCATTTGTAAAGTGAGGCTAATAATTCCTCTTTCAATGGTAAGAGAACTAAAATTCCTAATAAAGTGCCTCCCGCAGACAGAGCAGGAGCACAAAGATTAGCTAATGTTCTTGTGTTGTTCTACTTTACAATCTCCAATTGTTTCTCGTTGCCTGCAGAATAAAGGCTTTATTCAGTCTGTCCTCCCACTATACTGGTCCAGCCTCCTCTTCCGTCACTTCTCTTCATGAATGTTATGCTTTAGGAACATTGGATTTATCAGTGCTCCTTGTTTCATGCCTTTACTGATGCTGTTTCTGGGCCAGGAAAACCCTCACCTTTCCTATATATATCTTCTCATGCTTCAAGGTCCAACTCAAATGTCAGTTTCTCCCTGAAGCCTTTGCTGACCTTCCCAGTCAGGATTAATGGATCCCTCCCAGCACTTAGATTATTTTACTCTATTAGAGCACTTAACACATTACACTGTATATACCTGTAAATGTTCTCTCCTGCTGGTCCCTGAGCTCCTTGAGGACTGTATCCCAACACCTAGCATGGTGGTTCCCAAAGTATAGGTGCGAGTACTCCTGAGGATCCTGTTTTGAAACCTTTTCAGAGGGTCCTTAAAGTCAAAAATATTTTCACAATGAGTCTAAGTTTTTATTTTCCTTTCTAACTCATTTTCTCATGAGTGTACAGTGAAGTTTTCTAGAGGATACATGACGTGTGATCTGGCAACAGAATGAATGCAAAAGCAGATAGCTATGTGATTCCAGCTGTTTTATATTAAGCCAGATACTAAAGACTTTTGAAAAAAAATGTAAAATGCCACTCTTCTTACTAAGCTTTGTTTTGAAAAGCAGTTTTTCATTAAAAAATATTACTTATGTTAACATGTAATGAGTTTATTATTTTTAAATAAATTTAATTAATTATTTTTTAGAGATGGGGTCTCACTATGTTGCCCAGGCTGGAGTGCAGTGGCTATTCACAGATGCAATCACAGTGCACTACAGCCTCCAACTCTGGGCTCAAGCGAATTCTAAAACAGTCAATATGAATAGATATAACCCACATAAACAAAAGTTCTTTGGGGTCCTCAATAGTTCTTAAGAATGTAATTCAGACCAAAAAGTAAGAACTACTGACGTAGTATATTGACTGGCACATAATAGGTGCCCATTAAATGT